>JAVJIF010020206.1:0-70726 GCA_038442645.1 Agave tequilana | reverse complement strand
GTATCCCGGAGAACCACTTCCTCAAGGGGTTCGCCATGGTGTCTCTCGGCGAGTCGGTTTACATCATCGGAGGCAGGCTCTGCGGAAGGAGTCTGAGACTGTCAGTGACAAACGCGGTGGAGGTGGACCTCGCGGTAACATCCGAGGTGCTCCGTTACAACGTGGTGACTGGGGAGTGGTCGACGTGCGCATCGCTCCTCGTCCGCGGTTCGACTTTGCTTGCGCGGCGTGCGACGGGAAGATCTATGTAGCTGGCGGCCACTGCCTGCTGTCGAGGGGGCAGGGGACGGCGGCGGCGGAGGCATACGATCCGATGCAGGACCGGTGGGATCCTCTGCCCAACATGAGCACGTTGAGGTACAAATGCGTCGGGGTGACGTGGCAGGGGAGGTTCTATGCCGTGGGCGGGTTCGCCGTCCGTGAGGATTCGGCGGGGGGACGAACGGTGCCGTCGCTGGTGGAGAGGAGCTCCGCCGAGGTGTTTGATGCGGAGCGCGGGGAATGGGAGCTGATGGCGAACATGTGGCAGCTTGACGTGCCGCCTAATCAGATTGTTGCAGTTGAAGGGCAACGGCTGTTCAGCTCCGGCGATTGCCTGAACACCTGGAAGGGGCACATCGAGGCCTACGATGGCAAGCTCAACATATGGAACATCGTCGAGTGGTCTCTCCATTACGACCTCTCTTCGCTCCTCATCACCTCCTACGATCCATCAACAGAGGACGCCGGCAGCTACAGCCCCCGCATGATGCAGAGCCTGTACCTCACCATGGCTCCCATCGGGACGCAGCTCTACTTCCTCGCTGGGTACCGAGTGCCCGGGGACGAGTTCCGGTCTCTGTCAGTGGTCCACGTGTTCGACACATCAGCCACGACGACGACGAGGACGCGTGGAGGACTTCGGAGCCGATGATGGAGGACGGAGATAAGGAGCTGTGCGCTCATTGTGTGCGCGGTGAGCATCTGACTGAGCCTCTTCTTAGTCTCACCATTATCACGTTTGCGTATGTTCGAGTCTCAGTTTTACCATGAGTCTGAGTAGTTAGCTGTCTACAAAATAGAAGGGATCGTAGTCAATGCGAGCTGATAACTCTCTCTCTCTCTCTCTCTCTCTCTCTCTCTCTCTCCCTCCCACACCCCCCACCCCCCCCCCCCCCCCCCCCCCCCCCCCCACCCCCCCCCCCACCCCCCCCCCCCCCCCCCCCCCCCCCCCTCTCTGTGTTTTCATCGTGGACACGAAATAATGTACACATTTTAGACTAGTAGTATTGTAGAGTCCTAGTGAACGCTGTATGTTTCAAGTTTTGTTTACGTAGATCACTTTAAAGTTCAAGGCAAATATATGCATGATGGTTGTTTGTATGTAATCTGCTCCCTTTGTTGTTGCTTCATGTTTGCATTATAGCCAACAATGATCCTGCAAAGTTGAGGCCATGTTCCCTTCATCAAAGTTCTTTCTGAACAAACTTTCTTCCTATGTTGTCCTGGGCTTTTGTTGTATTTAATTTCTAGGTGCCTTAATTATTCTTAGCTTTGGACCTTCCATTGTTTATGTGTTAACAAGCTTGGTAGTGTCCACTTACCTTGGACTCTAAAACTTTGAAAATGTAGTGTCATGCATGATTAATTCATTTATATGTGTGACAGCCAAAGGCAAGAAATTATGATGGAAAGGGAAGTAAGAGTGAGAAAGGAAACATCTCTCACAAGTGGTGTTTTCAATTTTGGAGAAATTTGCTCCTCTTCAAATGCCCAAAATGTTTGCTACTGGTGTCCTTTGCATATGCATGTAGCAATTGGATGCTGCTAATTGGAGTTTAGCTAATTAATTTACGTCAATCACAATGAATTGGAGAGTAATAAACTGATATTTTCGTTTATAAAGATATTGCAACTGATAATTGCATCAGAAATTTTACCATCCTTTTAAGCCAAAATTTGCACCGTCACCTTATCCTTATCGTGCAATAAATCATCAATATGAAAATGAATGGATTGGATCACGACATACATTCAGAAATCAAAACTGTCACCGAATTTCTCATATCTGAGCTCAATCGCTTTCTCAGTTTGGAAAAAAATCACTGCACCTCGCTCTCCTTTGTCCATGGCGATGACTTCCAATTTGTCTTTGTTTTTGTTACAATCTCTGGAATTTTCAGTCACAGAATCGATTTAATAATAAATAATAAGATGATGATTATATTGTTTCGAAATCTTGCAATTTAGCATAGATTCGATTCAGTTACTCATATCAACCCCCGATCCATGTACATCAGAACTCTGTTCAATTCAGAGTTCTTCAAACTGAAACTTCACAAAAAAAAAAAAAAAAAAAAAAAAATCAAATTTTTTGTAGTTGTAAGTGTATTGTAGGGTTCTTTTTCGATGGAGATATGAAATGCCTCAGGTCAGCAGATGTTGGCCCTCCAATCGAGCGGCGGTGGCGGCAGCAGCTCCGGCGAGTTCACCGGTTTCTTGAACGAGACGATCTGACTGCTCACCATATACGCCGTCATCCTCTCCGACACTCGAATCTCCTCCATCCTCATCTCCCTCAGCCTCTCCGCGAACTCCGGCACGCAAACAAGATCCCAAACAACGCCGACCCCGCGGGCCTCAGCACCCTCACCATCTCCCCCAGCCCCCTTCCCCTCTCCTCCGCCACCTTCCCCAGCCCGCTGAAATGCGCCGCCGACACCACCACGTCGAAGTACCCGTCGGCGAACGGCAGCTGCCGGGCGTCGCCCTCTCGGCACGTGACGTACTCCTCCACCGCCTCCGCCCTCGCCCGCCGGAGCGCCTCCACCGCCGTCCCACGGCTGCGGTCGAGGCCGACGACCCGGCCGCAGCTGCCCTCCTTTTTCATTTGAACGGCGACGGCGTTGAGGAGGATGCCGCGGCCGCAGCCGACGTCGAGGGCGGTGCGGACGGCGGACCAGTCGGGGACGACGGCGACCATGCGGTGGGCGACGGCGAAGCGGAGGGGGAGGGAGGAGTAGACGACGTTGCCGGCGGCGAAGAGGAGGCAGAGGGAGGAAAGGGCGGAGAAGGAGCCGGCGAAGCCAAGGGCGAAGCGGAGGGCGGGGAAGGGGAAGGGGAGGAGGGGGAGGGAGCTGAGGGAGTGGAGGATGGGGGTGAAGTAGAGGAGCACGGCGACGGAGACGGCGGCGAAGAGGAGGGAGTGGAAGAGGAGGAAGCCGACAGTGTGCCAGTCGTCGGAGCCGTAGATCGCGTAGATCTGGAGCCAGTCCCGACCACCTCCGCCGCCGCCGCCGGCCTTCCCCATGATTTTCTATTACTGAGACTGGAAACTGGAGAACTTGGAGAGAAAACTGAAGGGAGATGGGAGCGAGAGCGACAGAGAGAGAGAGAGAGCAGGGGCAATGAAGCGGGGGGAGAGTGAGAATCTGGATGGCATTTAAAGCGACGGCGGTAAAATTTGGAGACCGGTTATATCCGTACGGAGGATGACCGGGTGTAGCCGGTGGAAAATCCGGGTCCGTACCGGCTTTGATCATTTTTTGGAATCTGGGGGTGACACGTGGAACGAACTGGGGGAGGCGGTGATCCCGAGGTTAATTGATGGGGGAGGAGATCTCGGGGTGTGGGTCCCGTGTCCAGTGGATCTTGCTAATGAGACGGGACAACAAAAATTAAAGTTTTGTGATGGACGGAAATTTGATTCTGGGGCACAACAAGTGAAATCTCTTTATTGTTGTGTTTGGTGTCCACTGAAAATATTCGGGCGTGAAAATAAATATTTTTATTTGAAAAAAGAATACTGTATGAATAACATTTCCAATAATATTATAAGTTCACCTCTTTCTTTGTAGAAATAGGGAAGCACTTGTACATGCTCGACCTGTCATCGTGAGTGTGAATATTTTGAATCTTTATAATTGTATGATTTGCATGTTATGAATTTATCATAATCCTCTGAATAGCGTCTTTGTTGGGATAATCATGCAGAGATATCCGACACTATCCATAACAACCCGCATTAATATAGAAGTGTTGTAACATTTTGAACGTGGAGATGATCTAATAGCATGGCTGGATCCGCGAATCGCAGGGATCATGTTGTCCAACTGTAAGCAGTGCGGAGCAGCAAGCTTCGGAGGGTTTTGGTGTCGGAGTGTTGGGTAGCTCCGAAAAGGATGCTTGTACTGATTGTTGAAATTTTCATAGAATTGAACAGCCTCAATTAAATAGAATATCTAGATAGATAATGTTGGACCTGATCTGGGCTCGAAACGAGACCCATGACTTTTTTGGGCCCATGTTGAGCCTGCATGCAGGCTAAGCCTGTTGGTGGAAGAGTGACTGACTGCTTGGAACATAATTAAGTGACAGGACACGTAGCGCATCTCAACATATATTGATAATTGATCATTACAGAATGCAATCTCACTAAATATGCAATTCGTATGTATAATGTATAATGTATCTTATGATATATTCAAGTATAAGTTTTAATTTTTTATCAATGTGTAAATTTTGACCTATATTTAATATGATATTCTTGTGTGACATGCAATTAAATCTTGTTTTTTCGATAAATCATAATGAATGAAATGTATCACTGTTGTAATTTACGCCGTGCGTGCTATATTTTACCATGATAAAACCATCTCTTACTCTCAGCCACTGTTTCTAGAAAAGCAATTAAGAAAAACAATTAATTAATATAATAAATGTTTTTAAACCTAAAACAAAAGAAAACAGATCGCAGTCGTCACTTGTCGCTGGCCTGTACGCCAATTGCGGGGGACGGATATTGCCACCCAGCAAATTGATCAAGGCACTCATGTGACAAAGGCAACAACCCAAAGTGTTAAAGGCACCCTTCAAATTTAAAAAAGCCCTATTTATCCTCCTCTTTTTTTCTCGCTCTCTCTCCTTCTGTCAGAACCGTCGCCGATCTCCCCCCTACCCGCATCATCCCCCCCCCCCCAACCACAACACAAAACGCCCAAAGTGCCCCCCCCCCCCCCCCCCCGGCGTCGCGGACCTTCTATTCGGTCAAGTCCAAGCAAACAAATAGATCTGTTTGGTTGGAATTAGCCGAACAAATACAGATTTGTTCGGCCGGAATTGTTCAGCCAGACCAGCCGCGCCGAACATGTTTGTATCTATTTGGCCAATTCCGACCGACTAGATTTGTTCTGCTCGATCGGACTTGGCCGAACAGAAAACCAGGGGGGAGGCGGGCTGGGGGGCAGGAGAGCACGGGAGGAGGAGGAGCGCCGGCGTGGGCTCGTCGACCTTTGCAAGGAAAACAGAAGGAGAGAAAGAGAAAATGTCATTTTAGACTTTTTCACGAGAGCATAATGGCACACTTGCAATCGTGCCTTAATCAATTAGTTGGGTGGCAACATCCCTTCCCCAATTGCGGTGATGGAATTGCACCGGAAATTTCCATGACATAGGATCGATGACATAGGAAAGTTCTTTCTATATTCATAGAAAATAAAGGTTTTCTAACTCATTTCAACAATCAAATCTTTTTTTTATAGTTAAAATGGCAAACCAATAAAGTCCCTCGTTTCATTAATAAATTTTAATGGACAATTCTGAAAATATAATAGAAAATGCAACATAACCTGATTCTCTCAGGTTAAATGGCTTATACGCACGCACAAGTGCTGGAGGACAGAAAATATCAAAACATGCTGATCACAGAATACACAAACGGTCAAAGACCTAAAAACACTATGATACAAAATACAGACACATCTTGCTGTAAAAATCAAGCCTAAACCCGAACTCTAGTAAAAACTAACGTTTTGCTTGTTCACTAGCAAGTAGCAACTAGTGATTTGGACTATGACTTGAAACAAGATGCTAAAAGCGGCCATGGAAATTGAAATTGAAATTGAAATTGAAAAGCTAGGTTGGTCGCATATTAAAAAAATCACCGTCACAAAAATGTGTAAACTTTGTCAAAGTCTACCTATAAATTAACTATTAATGTAATGGGCATTTCTTTTTCCTAAAAATATTAAATGTTTAATATTATTAAATTAAGTTGTTTTTGTCAAAGCATAGCTATCCAATTGTGGAAAGTGGAGTCTCCGCCAACTCTGTCTTCTTCTTCTTCCTCGCTCGATCCGTCCGCTGTGGTCAATCCAACGTGTTGGCATCACACCAGTTTGGTGGGGCCCACTCCCATCACACCAGTTTAAGTGCACTATTATATATAAATACTTCATGCTTTTTAAAAACTTTAATTTCCGAAAATTATATGTATTATTAGAGATAGAATTGTTCTATTCTCAAAGGATTCAAGATCTTTCTCACTCAAATATACCTCTACGATGTCCAAATGTATTATCTTAAGTAACTAAAAATTAAATCCTCACAATATACAGGAGATTAGGAATTGGACCATACGCACTCAAATTTGCCAGCAGCTTTTCAGATGCAATCCCTATTTTGGAAATTTATGAGATAATGTGAACTTGGGCTGGCCCATTTCATTCTTTGATTAGGTAGTGGCCCCAAACAGAACTAAACTAAGGGGCCGTTTGTTTCGCGTCTATCTGTTTGGTTGTCGTAACTGGCCGTAATTCGTAGTTGTAATTGGTAAAGTCTTTTACAATTGTAAATGAGTTACATGTATGTAAATTTTACGGTGTTTGGTTGGTAATATAAAATTGTAAAGTGGAAAAGTGTATTGTACTTTACGGTGTTTGGTTGTCGTAATGTATAAGTCGTAAGTGAAAAAGTTGACCACAAAATTAACTATTTTACAATTTTAAAAGTTTTAATACTGCAAATAAATATTAAAAAATTAAATATTAAAAATTTTAATATTAATATAAAAAAATATTACAAATTTGTATGACCACAAAATTAACTGTAACTGGGCTGTAAGTGAGTGGTAACTGGGTTGCAAGTGAGTGTTAGTTGAGTTACGTAAGTCTTTTACGAATTACGGTCCAAACAAACGCCGTAGTTGTAACTGGGTAGTAAGTCATTTACAAATTACAGAGTTTTACGCGAAACAAACGGCCCCTAAATGACTTACAACCCAGTTACAACTACGGCGTTTGTTTGGACCGTAATTCGTAAAAGGCTTACACAATCTAATTATCACTCACTTGCAATCCAATTATCACTCACTTACAGCCCAGTTACAGTTAATTTTGTGGTCATGCAAATTTGTATTATTTTTTTATGTTAATATTAAATTTTTTAATACTAAGCATTTTTAATATTTATTTGCATTATTAAAACTTTTTAAATCACCAAATAGTTAATTTTGCGATCAATTTTTTCACTTACGACTTACACATTACGACAACCAAACATCGTAAAACACAATACACTTTTTCACTTACAGCTTTATATTACCAACCAAACATCATAAAACTTACATGCATGTAACTTATTTATAACTGTAAAAGATTTTACTAATTATGACTTACGAATTACGGCCAGTTACGACAACCAAACAGGTCCTAACTTGTTGGGTTAGATTAGGCAAAGCAGGCCCACCACAAGATTGGTCCCCCTCAGGCAACACAATCACTGAGTAGCATTTTTTGCGGCTTAATTACATAAAATTATCAAGAAATCTCTTTTTCCCCTGATTTCAAAAAATTATCATACATTTGAATAAAGTTCATGATAGTTTTCTTAAGAGCAAAATTTTAGTAGTTATCTTACAACAAACGTACGAACGACTACTCCCTATGTTGCGCTTTTTTAAAATGAAGACATGAACTTGATACGTCATAGCACCCATTTCACCTTTTTATTGTATAGTCCAACATGAAGAGTATTAATTTGTATTAGTTATTTATTTGTTAGTTCCTAAATAATATCAAAATAAACGTACCGTATAGTAGTATTAGCGAAGTACCGATAATTTTGCCAGTGAGATCTGGCTCATTGACAGAGACGGAGACAGAGATTCAGAAATGGGGGGACAAAAATAATTAAGTGAAAAAATATAGTTGGAATTATCTCGCACCCTAACTAAAAGAATATTAATGAGGAGACTTAAAGCGTTACTGCATTTATAGATTGCAAACACAAAAATATTTTCTTGCATTACAAGATACTATTAATCTAACATAAGCACTGATAATTCAAGTGAGAATCAATGTTAAAAAATAATTGTGAAGAATGTTATGAGTATAAGATTTACAAGATCAACTGTAAGAATTTTCTTTTCTTAATCATTTTCCCATTCTATGGATGACAAAATACTTGTTAGTATAAAAAATTAGGTAGATATTAAAAAGAACTCACAAAGTTGAAGTTGTAGATCACTCCACTTTAAAAAAGAAAAGAGATAATTTGTTTCACCTTTGATCTTCTTCTCCTTCTTCCTCCTTTTTATTTTGTTTTCCCCCCTGTCTGGAACATTTTCAGAGAGAGTCAGTTAGGGGTTTGAGGTACGAATATTGACACACAAACAATTGATTAAGTTACTCATCAAAAAATTACTAAGAGTATCATTAATTTTTTGAACACTTTTATTCCCAGAGAAAAATTCAAAATGCTCTTTCTTCTTCTTCATCCTCCCCCGTCCTCACCTTCTGCAGTGACTGCCAGTGGTCTCCCGCTCCTTCCGCCGCCCTCGGCCCTTACCCTCCCCCTTTCCCTGTCATATTAAATCTTTTGTTTAGACTATAAATTTTGGGTAAACTGCATGCCCCTTGATTTGTTTGGAGGGGTTAATTGGAGGTTGCAGTGGGTCTGGTAACCCAACCCGAATCCAACTTGATCTTTGGGTTTGGATTATTAAAATTATCTCTATATGGCATTTTTTTCCCTAATAAAAGCCATTTTCCACTGAAGTTGCAAAATAGTTCCTGAATTGCCAAGCCACCGACGTCTGCCATGCGCTCATTCCCCACTCATTAAACTTTTGAAATTATATTTAGCATCCGAATTTCATGATTACACCAAAGTCACATCAGCTATCAGCTGTTAGGTTGCATGTCCCCTGCAAGTAGCTTGTTGGTGGTCTGAGTTTGTTAAGGGCACTGCTCACTCACATGTCATCGGTTCGAGTTTTGTCTGTGAACATATTTATATATATTTATTTTCGACTACCGTGGTCACTGATCAGGTCCTGGGTTTGCTCTCTAATGATCGCAATTTGAACCCCGATTTGTGGTGATTTTCTAGCGGGAAAAAAAAAAAACTATTAGGCTGCATGCTACATGGTTAATGTTTTGGTTTGATCAAAGATGTCCTAGGTTGACCAAGCTTGCCCTCATGGTCCGAAGTTCGAAATCCACTGCAAGCGGACATATTTCTTAGTTGTTTCTACCCAACAGGTTACTGAGTCACCGGTTCGAATCCTGTTGTGAGGTTGATTTTCTTTGGGGGGGGGGGAGAAAATCAAAATATATTTCGAGTTTCATAGTGCCAAGTAAAGGGATGTACTAACCAAAAGCCCAAGTGCCTTCAATCAATACTTACTTTCCGATGAACCGTGGGATATTGGGCCTCCGCCCATCGGGTCGGGTCCGAGGGGTGATTTGGATCTGGAGTTTGAGGGGTGGGATCCAAGATAACTTACAAGACACTCTTATTTATTTAAAGGGTGGAGGAGGCTGAGAGACTATCAAAGAGCTGTTGTTGGATGGTACTCTCTTAAATATTCTCTTCATTTTTTGTTTTAATATTTTATGTTATGAATGAATTTTTTATTTATTTAATAAATTTGTAACAAGTAAATTTAATTAAATATTCTATGTATTAATTAATTATTAAATATTAAAGTAGTATTAATTAATTATTAAATTTCAATAATTAAATTTTTTTATGTATTAATCCAATTTGATAATATATTAATTAATTAAATGAATTTATATATTACTTTATATGTTAATTAAATTTACTAAAAACTATTAAAAAAACAAAATGTTAAAATGGTGGGGTCCATATGTTAAAAATGCTGCTAAGGAACTTTTTGACCTCCTCCAATTAAGGGACACTTTCAGAAACTTGAGTTGGGAGAGGAAGAACTACGGCCTCTTGGAGTACAAACCCTCCAAATGTACCTTCATTTGTTGAAGGAGGCCAGATTTTTCGGCCTCTTGGAGATGGTCTAATCAGATATTCTGCATTTAAATTTGCAACAAGCCAATAAATGTGTTAACGAGTGATGCAGCAGCAATATATTTCATTGATTACATAAGGCCGAGCTTAAGTCAGACTAAGTTTATAAAAGGCAATCATGATACTCTAATAAAAATGTTATCTTTCAGGTTGGTATTGGTATGAGACAATAGTGTTTTCTAATAATGCAGAGAGAGATTATTTGAAACATCTGATCGTCCCGCCTTCAGTCTCTATGAGTAAAATTGTAATTCAAAAATTATTTCTCGGGTGGTGTAGAAAGTAAAGAGGGAGAGTTTGAGTAGAATTTCAAACATGAATGTGTGTGTGTGAGAGAGAGAGAGAGAGAGAGAGAGAGAGAGAGAGAGAGAGAGAGAGATTTTTCTTATTGTTGCTGGTTCTTATTGTTGCTTTAATCAGGAAGAAAAAGTACTAAATCCTCGCATAATATTGGAATTGGACCCCAGACACTCAATTTGCCAGCCAGCATTTCACTTTTCAGGTGCAATTCCTATTGTGGTTACCTTTGAATTTATGCTGCTCCAATGATGTAAACTTGGGCTGGGCCCGTTACCGACTTCAAGTGGGTAGCAGGCCCCTAATAGAAAGTAAATTTATTGGGTTGGATTAGGCCAACGCAGGCCCAGCCCAAGGTTGGTCCCCTGCAAGCAACAACCAGTTCAAATGGCATTTCAGTTGGTTCTGAATTTCGTAAGAGCTTCACTCACTTGCAGGTTGTCGGTTCGAGCTCTCGCACGCGCGTGACATGGAGTGCACTCATGCGCCCTCTAACTATTAAAATAAAAAAAAAACTAGTTGAGGATTAAAACTTAGCCCTAGAAAATCAAACAGGTATTGAAATTTATTAATATTAATGAATAGTATTGTTGATATTATTAATATTTCTTTCAGGAAAAGGACAAATAACCGTTTCACTATACCATAACTATTCTTAATTTTGTTTTTGTTTTTCCTAGTTAAATTCACTGGCTTCGGGTTCGAACTGATGATCACTGGAGAGTAAACTCAAAACCTGTCCAGCGGCTGATGTCGGAGAATGAAATGTCCGCATGCAACAGAATTCAAACTTGAAGACATGAGGAGCTTGGAATTCTAACCAACCCACACCGACCACACCTACTGTCGCGATGGAATTTTATTTAACTCATTTTTTAGCATTTTCCTATTTGTGTGAAAGTCTAAAGAATACATGCTTCCTACATTGTTGGCATGATACTAGTCACTAAATAATCTAACTAAACAAAGCTATAAAAACAAAAGTATCACTACGAAAGCAAAATAAAGCTCCTCTAATTGCATAATTCTCATGCTAAAGAAATGTAGTGAGTACCAACCTATGAGCTTTAATAATGATTATTTATGTACATAAAGTTACTTAATCTCATCATAATTGAAACGGGAGCTCACTGATTGTGCTTTTATATTGTAACTATTAAAAGCTTGAAAACTTGAAAGAAAAGTTTACTTTGCTAATCACCTCAAGTAATCATGAAGCACCCAAGTATAGAGTAATTTGAGGTTTTAGGTAGATCGAGAGCTCATACACTCTACATATTTATATTAGTAGACTTGAAGTTAAGACTTTCTATAATCTAATAATCTTTAAAAAAAAAGGGTTAATGATTAGCTAGTATTGAATGGCTCTTTTTTTTCTTCCCATTTTGGTTGGAATTGCTGCAAGGTTAGAATTTTCCGTGGAGGTTCCAAGTTAAATTGATAATAGTTATAAGTGTTTATTTTTGTGAAGAAACTTCAGAAATCACAATCCTAATTTGACTAGAATTATCATAAATAAGATCTATATCAAAATAAAATTTCAATCTAGTAAAACAATAGTTTATCTCAAAAAAAAAAAGAGAGAGAGAGAGAAAAGAAACATGTCAAATTAGAATTTCAACTTAATTAGAATTATAGCATAAATTTGACAAAAGTCAAGTTGAGTGACTGAGTCTAACTTCATTATAATGACAAGCAACACTTTTGACTTTCAAGTTCATGGAAAATTCATTTAAAAGCTTCTTTAAAATACAAAACAATTAAATTGTAGACATTAATTCTTCACAACAAGCTCGTTAACAGTAACTTTTGTAGCAAAAAGGGAAAGAGACTGAAGAAAAATGTGGGCCTCACTGACCAAGCCCATGAACCGGTACAATATTCACTGGATCATAACATATTTTGTGGGCCTGGCCCTGTGGACAATTCTCTGCTGGTCCCATTGGCCTATAAAACATTTACTTTTGTCCCCTTGGGTTCGGTTCCGTTTGAAACAGAAATTCAAAAGACAGGGTGCTGCTCGCAAAAGCAAGGGCTTTAATGCATAAATTCCCACACTAGACTCTCTCTCTCTGTCTCTCGCGTGCCTGGTTTCTTCCCCAACTCCAGACAGAGAAAGTTAGAGAGAAAGTTCATAGCAATCCTCTCTCTCTCTCTCTCTCTCTCTCTCTCTCTCTCTCTCTCTATTGTTGTTAGGTTTTTAAGAGTCAGTGGGATTCTTATCCAAAGATTTTCTGTGTTCAAGGTACTCTCTTACTTCCTTGTTTCTCTCTGTTTTTTTTTTGAAGTATGGGTTGTCAAGGGCTTTCAAGTTTTTACTATCTTCTCTCTTGTGTCAGTAGTTTAGTTGCTCATTGCTTTTTTTGCTCTTGCTTGAAATTTTCTATTTTCAACATTTGGGTTAATTTTATTTCATGGGTTTGTTTGACTGCTGGTGTCTTTTGGTAGCAAAATTGTAGATTTCTTTGGATTTTTTCGAGTTTTTTTGATGTAAAGTTGGGATTTTTCGCTCGGTTGTTAGAAGATGGTAATGGGTCAAACTAAGTTTTTAACTGTTAGAGTAAAAAGAGATTTCGAGTGATTATTTAATCTCACAACACTACAAAAAAAAATACTATCATAGTTTTAATGTTACTTCTCTTTTATTGTATTCTGAAGTATGAGCTACTGACTAGATAATCTTTGCATTGGTCTGAGAAATGAGAATAGATAATCTTCCATTCTTTGAAAAAGTTACTATTTTTGTCTTTGATCAGGGCAGTTTTACTTGATCATCAGGAACAAACGGTCACTTGGTGATGAATAACTCAAAGCTGAGGACGGCTTCTGTATTAGTTTTGGGCCTGATGTCGATTTTTACTATGCCGTGTTCTCAAGGATTCACCGACCCGCAGGACGGTAATTTATTTTACCTACAGAGTTGAAATCTACACTATAGATCATCTTGTTTTGTGGAAGCAGTAGATTCTATTATCCTATGGTCTTGCCTCTCAATTGCAATTCTAACAAACTTTACTGTTCAACCTATTAATGTCATCCATTAAAAAAACGTCAAAATTTCAATTTTTGATGTTGTAATAGAATATATTTTTGGCTTGTGCTTGCTCACATATTAGAGACAAAGTCTTATTTGAGTATCAATCGGGATGCATTATTGAATTGCCGCAAAATACTATCAATTCGACTAGTTCCCTATATCAATTCAAGATGGAAATATATATGCTTTGGTGAAAGCCTGAAAGTTCATCTCTCATGGTCCGGAGAATATTATATCTCAATTTCCTGATGTTTTGAAGCGGCACATCCTGTCAATATTTGCAATACTTGTTTTCTTGCCGGAATCTGTGATTTATGACCTCTATATCAGTCTGGGCTCACCTCTACTCCCTGGATGGAAAATTCGAGGAGACCTTGCTTTGAGCTTTGGCAAGGTGTCCAATGTGTCAACTCAAATATTACTGCAGTGTATGTAATTCTCTTCCTAACACTAACTGATGGTCTATAGAATTATTCTACTAATCGATTGATAGAATCCTTAATGGTGCAAACTTGGGAGGTCATTTTACTGAAACACCGGGGGATTTCACATCAATGATAACAATGTAAGTGCTAGCATTGTTAAAACTCTATTTCTTTGACCTGTTCATGAAAATGACATTATAATTTAGTTGCATTATGCGGAAGATTCAGATTTTCCTGCATTAAGCTAATACATAATAGAATGCAGCCTTCATCTAGTTATGTATTAGCTTTTATGAAACTCTTAGCCTAATGTATTTTTCTATTCGTTGCGATAGAGATCTGAGCAATAACCATATTGGCGGAAGTATACCAGAGAATTTGCTTGTTACATTGAAGAAATTGTATGTCCCCAGTTCTTGTTTAATTGTAATATATATGTACAACAAACATTCCCCACCCTAATTTGTTTGATTGGAAATTGGTTTTTTTTTTTTTGTTTTTTTTTGTTTGGACAGTTATTTTCAGCCAACAATTTCACAGGGACCATTCCAAGTTCTTTGTCACAGTTAACACTTCTCACAGACAAGGAAGGTCTAACCATGATTTTCCATTCAATGCAAGCATTTCGTTTTTATTGGGAGCTACTATGATTTATTTCATTTTATCATTGTTTTGCCATCTTTCTTCAATCCTCAGGCAGTCAACAACAATCTTTTAGAAGGAGAATTGCCTGATGATTTCCATTCTCTCACTGGTCTAATCAATTTGTATGTATTCTAATTATCCTTGAGAAAAATTTCTTTTGTTAACTCTCTCTTGATGATTATTGCTTTTATGTAGGGATATTTCTTCTAACAATTTGAGCGGCCAATTGCCACCCTCCATGGGGAATTTGTCATCTCTGACTACGTTGTGAGCTTTCTTAAACTTTATGTTTCTGAGCCTCTTAGCATCAAGTGTATTGAGCTTCTTAATCATTTCTTGGGTATGCTCAATATATTGCAAGATCTTCCCCTTCAAAACTTGTAAGTCATACATTTATTTGTTCATATGTGCAGGCGTGTGTGCATGCATGCACTTGTGTCCCCCAATAGGAGTGGGGTGTTCTACAGTCATAAACTTCTCTTTCCTTTCTATTTCTTATCATTAACAGATTTGGTGTCTGTTATTTTTTTTCCAAGTTTTAGTAGGATAGTGTTGTAATTTAAGTTGCCCTTTTCCCTGGTAGGTTTTATTTTCTTTCTAGCAGTCCGGTTACTTGAAGGGGGCAAGTCAAGATTGCGATCATCGTTGGATTGCTTACTCATTCCTGTCAGTAGCTCGACAAGCATCAGATGTCCTGACTCGGCCCATCTCAGGCTGAATTCTTGTTGTAATTGTTTTTTGTAGTGTATATTTGTATGTGTGTACATTTTGTTTGTAGATGCTAGAATGAATGTGAATGAATTATACATTACTTTGTGCTTTTCTCAAATTGAGTACTGGAATGAATTCTATCACTTGAACAATACAAGAGATTGAAGAAACAGTTACGCCAAAATATAATCTGAATCAGACTGAATTTATCCGCCTGAACCCAACTCACATATATGAACAGTGATTCTAGCACTCCATGAATACTTGCTTGCCATGGTAATGATACCTCGATTTCACTCCAATTTTACTGCACAACCGCTCCCAGAACCCCTTCGCCTTCCCGAGCTTCTCAAGGTCTTGCTTCAGGCTCCAGCACTCCCTCTCGAACTGAGAAATGCGCGATCTCACCTCATCATCATTGTCCATCTGCTCCTCATCCTCACAATTCCCACGTGCAGTCTTCTGATCCTCTGAGATTTCAGTCTGGATGAGCCTCCTGCTGTTACTGTTCTTGGACAGCCTAATGCTCCCCTGAGATCCGCGGGAGGCGTCTATGTTGTCAGACACGAAGAACCAGCCTGCCACTGTGGTTCTCAGGCGAAGCTGTTCGAAGAAGAGCACTTTGACGATGACTCGAAGAGGCAGCCTCTCGTTCTCAGCAGCGTGCGTGCAGGCCTCTAATGAGAGTTTCTGGCAGTTCATCAGCTGGCAGAGCTGCTCCCTGTCAGCGTCTGAGAGCCACGGATGTGACTGAAAAAGGAAACATTAGGCAAGAAGTCATGAAGATTTCTATTATGAGTCCACATTGTCGAAGACTGAATTATTACCTTGAGGTATATGTCAATAGCTCGATAAATGCCTTCGTCTGAAGATCGAGAATAACTTGGTATAGACGCCACTAAGGCCTGAAATTTTGGAAACTTCAAGTTGACATCAGGCGCAACTTCGCCAATGTAGGCATCTACAAGCTTTGCCACCATTGTCATGGGCGTAAGCGATGAGCTAGAGTTCATCAAGTACTGCCCTTCATCGATGATCCCAGGTGAATTTGTATCGCTGACTGATTGATTTGCCGGCATGAAGCTCTCCACGATTCTCTGGAAGCAATCTATGTCGTAGAGAGTCTCAACAGTGTAGCCTAAATTCGGTATCAGGACATCGTCTAGTGTTGCTTCGTCCAGCTGAGCGCCCACCCTCTTCTCCAAATTCTCCCAGCATGAGGGACTGGCATGTAAGATCCTTGCAGCTCTGAGCAAGCAGACCAGAAACCTGGTCGAGTTGACCCCTTTCTCGGTTGGCAACAATTCGACTACTTCATGTATGACGCCCCTTTGCTCACTCTCTGATTTCGCTGAAATTGTGCTGGATTGCATACTACTCAGTGTCGGTATGTGCTTCATCGCATAACTCTTCACTGATCCGGCAACAGTTTCAGGTTTCATGCCTTTGTCTCTGATGGCTGAGATCAGTCTCTTGTACACAGGCAGACTGAGAGGAAGCACATCATCATACCACCAATCAGACTTTGGGGATCAAGGCTGCTCACCAATATTGTTGATCCCGTTCCACATCACTCTACCTGTCGAGTTCTCTGCATTAGCACCGACCGCGCCAGCAAAGGGCCAGCCGAAGATGGTTGGGTCAGCGCAGGCTTTCGCTGCCAGGGAGTCAATGGATCTTGATATCACTTGCAGATCTTCAGAATGGGGGAGAAGGGCCTGACAGGATTCAAGAACACGAAGCGTTTCTTTCCAGTTGTTTACAAAGACTTCAGTGAGGAAATGTTCAGTCTGCTTGATGAGATTGTCTTCTAAGTAGTCGTCAGTCATGCGCAGGTGCTCCGCAGCGCAGCGCAGCGCACAGAGACAACATTGAGAGTGTTCAGCTCGAACTTGACATCGTAGCAGAATTTAGCTACGAGCTCAAATGCCTTGGGGCCACCAGGCAGACTGTGGAGCAGCAAGACGCATCCTTTTCCTTCATTGTTGTGGCATTCGTTGATCAAGCTCTGGAGGAGACCACTACGGCTCAGTAATGGGAACTGCACGAAATATCACATACTTGTATTCAATAACTTGAAAAATCTAAATCTATTACAGAGACTTATGTGATATGTAAGAAGTGTCATATGTGCATATGACAGGAAAAGCTAACATCATAATATGCTTTAAAATTTGAGTATAAACAATTTGATCAAAGATTGATGGAATTTAGACAACATCTTCAACCCAAAAGCTCAAGTTATATAGATCCTCAAGTTTACAGAAGAGAGGGTGACATATTTCATTCAAGAAAACATATACCTTATGGAGATGAAAGGACATATCTCCTATATTGATGATGATATCACTTGGGAGCTCATTCTTGCATATCCTGCATTAAAGCAAGCACATTTGATTCAGATAATGAAGGAAATTGATTGGAACAAAATTAATTGAGTAGAAATTAATGGAAACAAATATATAGTGTTGAGGTGAAATGGTTAATATATACCATGTTTGGCCTTCAAGTTGTAAGGCTTCTCCTTTTGATCCTAGAGCCATTGTTGCCATCTCTTTGTCTAATCAGAGCTCAAACTTGACAGTAAATTAAGAAGAAATTGATGAGGATGAAGAATGAGCTGTTCCTATCAGTGGTCAAAAACTAATAAATTCAATGAGGAAAATGGAAGAAAATAATAAAAGAAAAGGGAGGTAAAATAGGATGTCAATCCACACTTTTCTTTTTTAAAATTATGAGTAAATTTTCATTGAATTTTTCTCTATTTATTTTCATTTTTTTAATGTAGAAAGTGGCACAGGTTTAAGCAAAGCCCGGGTCTAAAGGGAGTGATGGACAAGCTTGAACCAAAAATAAGCTACCCTTCCCCTCAAAATCCTCAATAGAATCCAGTTGGCACTTCAATTTCTTACTTTAATTAAAATAATAAATGATAAGTTCCATTCTTCTTCTCAAAAAATAAAATAAAATAAAATATAATACATGAGAGAGGTCACTAATAATACATTTAAGTGCATATTTCATAATTAACAATATTTTTTCTCCATTTATGTCAAACAATTTAGACTTATTTCATGCACCAAGACAAATCAGCAAATAAGATACTGTGAGCTGATAAGTAAATTAGGGACTGTTGAAAATTCTATACACATGAAAGTTTAGAAAACATGAATGATATTGCTGAGAATCAATCCTTTCATGGCGGAATAATTGCCAAAAAAATGAGGTCAAGGATTTGATGTTGAAGCTTGCTTGTATTATTTTTAAAAAGTTGACAAATAACCAGAATATAGTTGATAATCAAATTTCTGACAACTGTTTGCTCTCTTACAAGGCAATCAACCCATCTCCAAGAAGTCAAACAAAAGCAACAACTGCTAAACTCTAATATACAAAAATATACGACATATTTGGAAATTTTATTCTAAACTCTAATTATGTTTGCTGTTGTCTTTGACAAAGAATCCTTTTACATTTCCTTGCCTTGCATAAATTTTACAATGACAAGCAAATATTTCCACTGTCAGTGGTGCTAAAATGCCAGGTGTGCTAATAAATATCAGTCTGAAGAACTTGAGACGAGTAGATTCTAGCAGTAGCTCCGACTCAGGTTGGTGGTGGAATTTCTTGAGTGTGTTCGCTGAATACTCGATTCAGAATCATAGCTAGCCTCACTCCACCTTGTGCGATTCGTTTCATGACAATGGGCATCCGAGAATTGAAGTATTCATCTGAATAAGAGAATAATAACATAAATGGTGATTTTGCCAAAAGAAAAGGTCTTGATACTAATACGTTTATGTTAGAAAAAATAGCTCGCTTCTTCAACTTTCTTTCTTTCTTTTTTTTCAGATTTTTTTTCCTCGAGAAAATGTGGAGAGTGTTGGTAAGAATCAGCTTAAAATTCAGAAAATATAGTAAACCTTTGTATCTTATGATTCATTGGCTAGTTATTATCCTACGATCTGTTAGTCGTAAAAATTAGACATCTTTTCTTACAAATAAACACTGATCATATGAAATTATTAATCTGAATAGATTATTGATTCCTAACTTGATTAGTTCGACAAAACGAAAAAGGTGAATCAAAATCTTGAATTTTCCCCCTGTCCTTGTCATAGTTTCTGTTTCTTTTTTTTTTCTTTTTTTTTTCTTTTCCTGAAAAAGATATAGAAAGAGTAACAACCTCAAATTCTTCTTTATCGAGCATCTTGCCTTTTAAGTAACAAAAAGGGATTGAAAAATAAAACTAAGATTTTCTTTGAGAAAAATAAAACTAATGTAATCTAACTAGGGTTAAACTTTACCTGAAAGAGTCTCCCCTTGTGTGACACCCCGGTAACCCCATTTGCAGGCTAAGCTTATGCTCTCTGAAGCCCATCTTTTCAATAAAAGAAACACAGAAATTACACCAATTAATCAGATAATTCCCTTAGAGTACAAAAATCTAAGCAGATGATTATAGTAAACAATTTCTGTAGTTAATGTATTTTCTGCTCCATTAGAGCCTAGTTAATAAACCAATGGCAAAATCATAGGAATAGGCTTTTGATTTCATTTCATAAAGGAACAATCACATGAGATTTATGACTTTGAATATCATAAAAAGCTTATAAACAATCTAAAACACTCACTTTTTTGGACAAGAGAAAAGATCATCACAGTCTCCCCAAGATGAAGTATCATCAGACCAAATCCCCTGAAGTGAGACAAAATGTCAAGATACACAGAAATCTTAATTATTCAACTGTTAAGGAGCAAGTGACATAGTACTACTTACTGCAGTGAAGTTTTTCTGCAGGTCTTCTTGAAATGAATCCATGTCCTTCCCATAATAATCAGCCAAAGCAGTGAGAATTATCTCCCTATCCCATACCTGTCACCATTAAAATTAAACATTTGAGAAGTTTGTTGCAAAAGAATAACGACGATTTTCTTTCAAATCTGTCAACAAAAATGAAGTCCAATTGGGGAAAAAATTGACACACAGTTGTTAGACTTACATGGTGAAGGTTGGATTTGTGCCTAAACCAGCGCAAATTTATCGTGTTGCCACCTTCGTCACTGGTGAATCCAACATGCATGGGCTGCAAGATCAACAAAATAAGATTACAGATTTCAAATGAAAAGTGAAAGAAAACCAATAGGAATTCATAGTTGAGTTCTGCAATTAGTTCAGGTTACCTGATGGATATCTCCCATGAAATGTGACAAAAATAGCAAGGATTCAGTCAGATTATCTGTACATAACATCAATTCTATTACACACCATTATGTAAAAAAATTAAATGATAAAATTATCAGGATGTAAAATTTATCTTCATCGACATAGTTCATACATCGGCGATCAGAGGAGCCTTCTCTGTAGTGCATCAGCTGCGTTGTATAGTTACGGACTGCGCCAGCAACACACATGTCCTCTAATCCTTTAGGATCATGGCAATCCCCTAGATTCATCATAGACAAATACATACAGATCAAATTATGAATCAAGTAATAATAGAAGAATTAACTAAGAATGTGATATAGTTAAGAGTTCATCAGTTTACTTGTGTAGTCAAAGGAGCATGCGTTGTCTGGGGTGTCAATGAAGTGAAGGGGGCCAGTCCATCTGTACTTGAACCAGTGCCGAATTTGATCGGGCCACGTGCACAGCGACGATAGATCTCCGTCCACGTCGTGAGGCAGCAAGTTTCGAACGGCTTCAGCTGCCTCGGGCTCCAGGAGATCCTGATATGCAAACAAGTATTCATGCCAATGATCAATGGAGAAATTCACGACGTGATGTTTGACCAACAAAACAGATAAGATGCTAATTAAGGTTCAACGAAATAAATTACTTGGCAAACAACTTCCATCGCGAATGTTGAGTTCGCTAACGATTATAATCAAGAGTTCGTAGATTCAAACTAGTCAGAGTAACTCAGATTGAAGATCACGCACAACAAGCATCCTGTTTACCTGTGCAATTCTGCAGGTCACGATGTGACCCTCTTTACTCCATGACCGAGCTCCCGGAGCCGAAACCAGAATCACACTGAGTATTAATACGGTGAAAAACCTCAAAAATTCAAAACTATCACAGATTCTTGACTCCATGACTCTCTCCTCTTGTTTGCAATAACAACTATGCTCAAGTGATTAGTAAAGCCCAAACAGCTCAAAGAGAGGCATTTTAATGCAGTGCACATGAGTGTTCTTTGAGTGCAAGTCTCTAGTTCCCTTCTCTCACATGTAGAAAGTTTTTGTTTCTTATAAGACAAGCAAACGTACAGTAGATTCCGGGAATAAATGTAGGCATCTTTTTAAACTGATTAAAGAAAGCTCTAGCTTGTCTGCAGGTGATAACTGAAAACTATGTGAAGGTTGTTGCTTTGGCTTTCCTTTTTGCATTTCTTCATGGGAGCAGAGAGATAGAGGAGGAAGTTATGGGAAGACAAAAGAGTGACGTGAAAAACTTGTGAAGCAAAGTTGGTGAAGGGCAGTCACGAACGTTTCCTCCTGTCATCGTCTTGTGTCCATGAACTCCATGTGTCTCTTCTTAGGCTGCAGAGATGAAAGGAGGATGGGCGAGGAAGATGCGGTTGAGGCTGGCCGCGAGGTGGAGCTCGCCCTGGGCGAGCCTCTTCTCGACGATTGGCAGGCGAGAGAGGAAATATTCATCTGCAAGCAACCAATACAAGTTGTAGCACAGGTATGTTGCTATCCAGAGGAGCCCCCAAGAATCAACCACCCAACTCACAAACAAAGAACAAAGAGCATAGCCACTATTTAATGAATTTCGCCAAGCTTGCCTTACATCCCCGAGACAGGAAAGAGAGATTCATTGATGATTAACAAATATACAAGAGGAATACGACTTTCTCTTAAGCTCTCTTATGTTCTTCGCATCACTTGGGAGTTTTTAAGAACCCTCTATTTATAACCAAGTAAAGAGTAGAAGTCAAAACAGAGTAAGCCGGTTCTCTTATTCACTGTTAGAACAGACTGACTTTTGACAGGCATCCACAGCTCCAATGGGCCTGTTGACAAACTGAACTAAACCAACTCTCGGGTTGGACCCCTGTCGATAGAGTGAGCCACAACTGTCAACAACTATGCAATGGTTGTCGACAGACTGTCAAACGTGCAATCTCTGTCTCTGTCGACAGACTGTCAAATGTACAATATCCGAGTATCCACTGTCGAGAGCCACCAGGGCCTGTCAACAGTGACCTTCAACTGCTCCTTTCTTCTGCTGTTGTTATCTCCAAAATGTTAAAAACACTCTACCATATGTTTTTAAATCTTCTCTTCACAATTCTCCATCTCGATGAAGATTTCTCAAATCTAAGCTGAACCCCAACGAATAGAGCCAGATCTGTTCTGAGATTGACACATGATCCCATGAATATACAAATATTGCTTCGAGATCAACATACGATCTTTGCCGAACAAACCAACTTGCTCCGTTTCTTTCCAATTGCTTGAGTTCGATAGAGCTCATTTGGATGAACTATATGTGGCTTGATCCCTTGAGCAGGGGGTACGTGGGCAGTCGTAATAGTGCAGCCCATTTGGTGAGTCGATATTAGAAATTTGATCTGTTCGACAGGGATCGTATGTCGATTTCGAAGCGGCGTTGATCTGTTCGGCAGAGATCGTGTATCGATCTTGGAGCGACAGAATAGATCTTGCATTCTGATACCATAGGGTTGTATTTGAGTGGGAATGATTCGGCCTCGAATTCTTTCAGAATGACACAAGTCTATCTCCTATTATTAATATAAAGAAGAAATAATAGGTATCAAGTGAGATTCCTTGAGTGGCGGTTAAAAAAAGTTAACCACGCCGCTTATTTTGTATTGATTAGAATCCACAATGTGATTATTCATATATGATCATGCATAAATTATGCACATATCATAGATTTAACCATGTATTATGTGGAAACAAAAATGTTGAAACACTGTTAATTCTGTATTTACTTGATCTATAATCAAATCTTATGATATGCATGTAATTTTTTGCCGACAATCATCATAGATTATAAACAACATGGTAGATTGAATAAATAAAATGATATTAACATTTGGACCACAACATGAAGAAATTTTTTTTCGTGTGCTGAAGCGCATCATTCTTTTCAAAGAATTGTCAATGAATCTGATAATTCAAAAGATTTATTTACAAAAAATATCTAATGAACAAAAAAGTTTTATTGCAAAAAAAAACATCTAGAATTTTATAAGCATAGGGTCATATTACTCATTATTATTCTATTCTAGTGTTTCTTCGAATGGAGAGGATGTAAGAACTAAGAAGGGTAAATTGTTAGATAGTCCTGTAACAAAAGAATTTTAGAATGTAATTATGAGTAATACGACCCAAATTATGCTTATTAAAATGCTACATGTTTTTTTTTTTTTTTTTTTGTGTCCATACAAGAATACTACACTTTTTTTTTTTTTTTTTCTTTTTTGTCTTTTGCTATAAAAATTCTCACAATTTTTTTTTTTCTTTATCTGATAGCTACATGAGCTGTGCTTCCAAATCCCCATTCAAATGGAACTTGCCCTTAAGCCTCTCCCTCTCCTTCCTCATTTCAAACCCTCACCTGTTCGAAACCCTAACCGCCGACGGCGGTCGATCATATGCGGCAAGATGAGGGCAGTCGTGGTGACTAGCTCCTGCAAGCTCTCGCTCCGAGAGGTGGAGGATCCACCGGCGGCGATCAGAGACGATGAGGTCCTCATAAAGGTCGCGGCCACCGCTCTCAATCGCGGCGAGGTCCCAGTGGATGGGACCTACAATCCGCCGGAGGGATCCAGCCCTTACCCCGGCCTCGAGTGCTCTGGCACCGTCCTTGCCGCCGGTCGATCCGTCGGCCGCTGGGAAATCGGCGATCAGGTGCTTGTTATTTCAGTCGTCAAGTTGTAGAAATTCAGGGGTTTCTTGCTATTTTTATGGTTTTTTTAAGACTAGAAAGTGTAGGGTTTGTGGGGTTGAAATGGGAATGGCAGATAAATTTTCCAATCACTTGTCGAATTAGAACTGAATTAGGTTTACTTGTAGTTTCTGATGGTGTAGCAAGTTTGAATCTTTATGATTATACCAGGAATTAGGTTGCTTGGCATGCGAATTAACTCAATTAAGATCGTTTATGAGTGATGCAGCCCTCGCCGGAAGCGTCGCCTGTAACCACCAATCTCCACTATATCTCGCCATCTCGACCTGTAATTGAGAAGAAAATGGGGAGAACTTGCAGAATTGAGGAGGAATTGGGGAAGTAATTTGGGGAATTGGATATATTTTAGGGCAAATTGAGAGGAACCCTAATCCTCTTAGAGGGCTCGAGGAGAAATTCTCAAAGTTCAAGCTGAAAATCAAGAAAAATTCACTCAGCTCTCTCTCTCTCTCTCTCTCTCTCTCTCTCTCTCTCTCTCTCTCTCTCGGATTCGGGTGGCATTGGCTTCGAAACTGACCCACGACCCGACCCGCTTCACTTAACCCATTATTCAACGGCTCATGAAGACTTAACGTCCCTTTCATCCAACGTCCCTGCTTCATCTTCGTCCTTCAATTGTCTCTATCCCGTGTCCAACCTTGAGCAGCCCCTGAGCCCATCGTTTAGCAGTTGAGGAGCTTGTCGGCGGTGGCTGAGGAGCACAGGACTGCATCAATGAGTTATGAATTGATATGTGATAATTGTTTCGAGGAAGTCTAGGGCTTCGATAGATCACTTTGCTTGAGTGTGTAGCCTGCAATAGGGCTTTTGGAGATTTTGTAGCATTAGAAATGGCAAACGACGTAGCTGTTTGGACTTGAATTATATATTCTTGTACAATGCCAACTTAATGCAGGATTTTTGAAGCTGTGGGATTGTAGTAGAATTGATTGTTCTTCCATTCATAGAAAGAACTTGGGAAAATTTGATGATTGAAGAAAGGTTTTGGGGTAAATACATGAAAGCCCCCCTAACATTTTAGTTGAATTAGTGAATCCCCCTAACGTTAAAATTTGTTCACTCTCCCCATCCACTTCAAATCCCTCCACTTCAAATCCCTAACTTCTGTTACTTTTGAATTTTCTAATATCATAAATAGACTTATTTATCTAAAAATGTGCTCAGCCTTCTTCTTCCTCTTCCTTCCTAAATCTAATTTTCCTCCCCCAAGAACCCAAATCCTAACAGGCCTCTATCCTCTCTCCTTCCTCTTCTCTCTTTCCTAAAACCTTTCCCCCTTTCTTCAAACACATGGAAAACTCTCTTCTCCAGCGAGGCTCCCCACCTCTCGGTGAGCTCCCTTCTCTTTGGTTCCCTCTCCTTCCCCCTTCTCTCTCTTGATAATGACCCATCCCATCCCTGTCTTCCCTCTCCAATCTCTTATCTCCTCCCTCCCCCCTTCTCTCCCCCCTTGCCTTGATTTTTAGCAAAAACTACAAAAGATAATTACCATATCTTTTGTTGTATAATTAAACAACAGTAATCTAAATTTCTTAGTACTTGTGCAAGATATAATCACATCTAGAGCAAGAAGACTTGTGGGTAGATGGGATTGGAAATTGACATGAAGTAAGTCCAGCAAAATTATTGCTCTTAATAGTATCTACTAAATGACGATTGTAATCAATGTTATATAAGTTTGCAATCAATTGAAAACTAATGTTCTTGTACAATCAGTTTTTGTTGCTATGGTTACTATTTATATGGTGAGGAAAGGAACGTGGAGAGGTGTAGGGAAAAGGAGAAGCAGATCGGTGGCACGCTGCAACCAACAACAACATAATTGATTTACAGCCCACCGATAAAAAAAAAGGAATGTAGAGAGGTAGAGAGGGGATGCAGAGAGGAGGGAGAAGGGGATTAAGGAGCAGCTGATGGTAATGGTGGGAAGGAGCCTAGTTGGTGGTGAATCTGGGGCATATAGGAAAGAGAAAGAGGTCTTTAGAGAGAGGGATCTAAAAGAGGAGAGTGGAAGGGGAGATATGGAAGGGGAGGGGTGAGGGGGGGTGTGTCACAAAGGGGGAAAGAGAGAGAGAGAGAGAGAGAGAGAGAGAGAGAGAGAGATGGACATGGGTTATTATCAAAAGAAAGAGAGAGAAAAGAGTTGGGTTTTAGGGGAGGAAGAAGACTTCTGTTTTAGAGGAAAAGACATTTTCATCATCGAATAAGGAAAAACTAACGTTAGCCAATTTTTAACGGTTTTGGCAGGAAAGTGAACAGTTTTGAATGTTAGGGGGTATCGTTGAATTCGACTAATTCGCCAGGAGGGTTTTGTGTATTTACCCGAAAGGTTTTGTGTTTCTCGCAATCCACCAGGGGTCCATAAGTCACACTTGACGCATGGTTCCATCTAAAACTTTGTGTAAGACCAGTGTAAGATGATAGTTAGTTCATGTAAGAAGGGGTAATCACCTACAAGAATACACACACTAGAGTACCCATAACAACACTCTTGGACCATCACACACACACACACACAACTATGTTGCTGAAAGCGAAAAGCAGAGTGAAGCAGAAGGGTAGGCCTCAAGCTTTAGGGACTTTAGCGGGGCTTAAGCGATTAAAGTCGCTAAGGTTAAAGTATATAACATAGATTTATAGAAAATGAAAAAATGAAAATAAAAACGTAAAGAGATTTTTTAATGATTCAGTTTTATATGCTATATAAAAGATATATTAAGCATATTAAGACAAATATAATAAGCTGCTCATCAATATAAGATCTAAGAAGATGGATTTAAAAATTAAAATTTAGTCAGTTTTTTATTATTCAATACAAAAAACTTATAAGCTATACAAAAAGAACTATGAATGAACACTACAATATAAGAAGATGAATGTAAATGTCAAAACATATAATTTTCAAAATAAAAAAAATGAATATAAAAGAAAAAGGTACAATCGGTGGGTTTTTCAAAAGTAAAAATAAAAAGTCATAACAATAGAAAATATAGAAAAAGAAGAAGAATAAAGAAAGTTTGAATGATTTATATTAGTTATATGCGTTAAATAACAAAGAATGAATCATTTGCAAGTTTAAAGATTGAATATAACAATGAAAATTAGTATAAAAGGCACATAGTATATAGAATTTGGCAAAAAGATGGGTTAAAGTTTTACACCAAATTATTAAATAATTATGAAATAACCTTTTGCATACTTGTGAGAACTTTGGTCTTTATAAGACTCTTTAACAAAAAAATTAGTTGTTGGATACAGTTGTGACGAGTAAAAAGATGAGAGAGTGGTAATAAATTGTAGAATATATGGCTATCAACTTTGCCCACTAAAAAAAGCTGGTTGAAGATGATTTTTAAGCCCTTGAAGCGGGCCAAAGCGGGCTTCAAGTTTGTGAACTAGGCCAAAAGCTTTTCAGTAGTTGCTTTAGGCTGAAGCGAAGTGGCTACTGAGTTGTTTGAGGCTTTTCACAGCCATGGCACTCACACCTACACACTCTACAATACCGATAATGCCACTCTTGGCCCTTTAATGCAGTTAATGGAAGTTCACACGCATGCACGCACGCACGCGAGGACCCATAACAGCACTCATCCTTTAACGCAGTTGATGGGAGTTCACGCGCGTACACACACAACAAAACTAGAGTTCCCATAACAATACTTTTGTCCCTTCAATGCAACACGCTACCACATGATAACACAAGTACCCATAACAACACTCTTGGCCCTTTAATTTGATTGATGGGAGTTCTTTACCCCAATTTTAGAAAGTTCTTATTATATAATGTGTGGAGAAATCAATTAAACTATTACACCTTTGTCTACTTTGCTATGTTTAACAAAAAACACAAAATATGCAATAATTGAGTTGTATACATGTGTAATGTAGTTAAGGCATTCAATGTATTTCTATATAACTGCTAGTAGTAGCTTAAGCTTGAAGAATTTGTGCAGATTCATTAGAATCTTGAGCAAACTTTCTATGACATAAGTTGAGATTAATTCTCTACTACCAAACTATTATGTCAGCTAATAAAGACCTCCACAATAATTTTTTAGCATTTAGGCACCTCGGTTATTCCACATGCATTTAAAGTGAAGTTTATTTTTCAAGTTTCTTTCATTCTTATACTTTCAACTCTAACTCTACTTACTTATCTTCCTCTTTTCCTCCTTGTAAATCACTTTTATTTCGTATTGGGAAATTTTACTAGTGCAAAGAATCACCACCATCAAAACATATCAAACTCAAATCTCCTGACTCACAACGGATCTGCTTTTTCTCAGCTTTACCTGGCCATGGTGTTGCTCCAAATCTGCTCCTAAACATAGATATGCAAACATGTAGCTTATGTGGGCTCGAACTTTTCGATATCTCTTTTTAAATATTTATCTATTTCAAATGTTACAACATGTTAATTGAGAAAAAGAGGAAAACATAAAATAAGTTAGTTACATACATGAATCATTTAGGTTAGCACGTATTTGCTTCAGCAACTTAACCATCACATCCTAGTTCTAACATTATGTGACTACTAGAAATAATAACAACAATAACAAAACCTACCAAAATCTTTAAAATTGGCTACATCGATCTATTTTCTCCATTCAATTATGTTATGGTTCATCTCCTCTGATAAATTAACAACCATCATGTCCTTTTTAACTATTTTCAATCCATGTTAAGGGCCATCATCTTTGTTAAATTAACAATCATCATATCTTTTTTAGCTGTCTAAACTCATGTTTGATCAAGGCAAACACATTGTTTTGCCCAAGATTTGACCAGCAGAAACTAATAGAGAAAATAACTAACGTTAAGACATGGAAGTTATCTTCTTCTAAATATGATCAAATAAATGTTTCACCTGGATGCAATTCCATTCTCTCAGTTATTGCAGCATTCCTGAAGGCTCCTATTTCCTGCTTGTGGCTCCATAAATATTTTACCATTTTTTTCTTTTTCTAAATCCTTCCAGGAGGATGGAATAATTACGTGTTATCCATTTATGTCCATCCATTAGAGTCCCAGATGACATATGAACATACCACTTGTGTAGTGTTCAGCATACCATCCACCTGGTACGGTCACATGCATATTAAAAACGACCCTTGTTTCGGATGGTTTATCACATCAGCCGGTTCTTCCATAATCATAGACTGAGACAATGAGTGGTATATTCATGCTTCTCACCATTCTCCAAACATAACTTGTCGTTCGCAGCTGACTGGAGAAAGTCGTCGCTCTTTTCTCATAGAGCAGGATGTACTTCTTAGATCAATAAGTAACTGGTGAACTTCGAATTGAGTATATTGATTAGTTCTCATGCAGTTAAGAATTCCGAGAGAAGAGGTTGCTTGATATGCATAGCATTCTGGCTCCTCATCATGAATGCACAAACTGATGCCTCTCTCTTCGCAGTTGAAAGAATCATGTAAAGGTTTTTTTTTTCCTCCTATAAAGGAGCTCTAGATATTTCCAAAATAATGTGGACCACCAGACCCCAAATGAAGGGACATCGTTTCAAGTTAGAATAAAAATCTCTTAGTGCAGGAGATGTGGGCCTTCGAGGTCTGATTCCTGGATAAAGATGTCCCCTTAACAGATTTCAAATCTTTTCTACTCTCCTCTTTTTGCTCGAATTTGTGCTCCTCCGGCACTGTGATATTTTTCTTCTTTTGAATCTAAATATCCTTTCTTCCTTTTGGGTCCACATTATTCGAGGTATATCTGGAGTCCCCTCCAGGAGAAGTCTTTGCATGATTCGTCCAATTGAAAGGAGAGCATCAATGTGCATGCTCTTGTTCAAGAGGGAACAAAATGTTGTGCATATTAGCCTCTTAAATAAAGATTATTAACTGCATAAAAACTAGTCAACTCAGTTCAGCAATTATTTGATCATGACAAGTACAACCATCTTTAGAGGGAAGGAGACAACTTACCCCAATCAGCGTTGAAGTCTGATAAATCATGTAGAATTATAGTTTGGCGGATTATTCTTTAGCGAGCAACATGAAGATACCACCCATTGCCTCACTCAGTGGTTATTCCCATTGGGTAACAGACAAACCCTAAGAATGGTTTCTACTCAATTTGCTTTCCTAGTGTAAATTTATGCAAGGGATGAGTTCTAACATTATACTGATAGTGTACTCAAAGGTTCTTCAGGATCTAACTGGGTGGATGGGAAGTGGACCATATCATACTCTTTATGGTCTAGTTTGGCAACATGGTCTTGGAAACCATCGTTTCATTAAAGTCGAGGTTTCACAAACTTTGGTTTTGAAAACTAGAGGTTTCACAAACTTCAATGATTTTTTTTGCTTCTCTTAAATTTTATGGTTTCAGAAAACTTTACTCAGAGTCGAGTTTGCAAAACCATAGTTTTATTAACTTTTGGGGCTTGGAAACCATAGTTTCAGAAACCTTATTTTGGTTACCAAACAAGCTAGGTTTCAGTTTTTTGTGGTTTAGCCTCCAAACCTCACAAAACCATGGTTTTGGAGACAAAAACCTATTAGGCCTATAAGATTTAGAAAAGGAAATCTAATATGATCTTGCAAAGCTAAAACTAGCGTATAGAAAGTTCCATACATGTCATTGATTGGAGAAATAATTGCTTCCATAGAAAGCTTTCGTCTAAACGTATATTTGCACAGTTGACTGCTGCTTCTTTTTTTCTTGATTGTTTACTCCTTTTCTATATTCTTTAGGATTTAGTAAAATTTAAAATAAATTTTCTTCTATTGACTTGATATAAGCAAGTCTTGTTCATGCTTCGTTTCTTAATTATTTAATCATGGTTTGTGTTTTTGATTATATGAAAAATACTCAAACTAGGCTTTGGGTGAATTTGTTTGAATTTTTTATAACCATCACATATGTTTGCAATATTATCTTGCTCAAACTAACTCATAATTACTATAGTTTTTGCATAAGTACACGAAGGAGAGTCCTTATTCAACTTTAAATAGAAACACTAGAAAAGCAAATTCTATAAAATAACCTCTCGGCTCCAAACCAAGCCTTGTATGTTCTTTGTTTGCAAGTGTGTTCTCATAGTTCGAATGTTTTGGTCGTCTCTTCTCTTTTTTTCACATAAATTATTTTGGATGATTACTACCTAGAACATTAGAAGAGAATAACACCATTAGATTAAGAAAATTCAACCCAAGTTTTGATTTCTAATGCGGTTAGTGGATTCTATGAAAATTTTGTTAGTTTTTTCAATAAATTAAGGAGTAGAGCAGACAAAATATAACAAAATGTTCAATCTTATACATGTTTTTGTTATATGTATATTTTTTTTGTCTCTGTTTGTTTTTCTCTGAGATTATTGTTCTTTATTTTCAGTTTTTATTCCGACTTTAAGTCGAAATAACAATTTAACATTAAACATTGTTTTAAACATCATAGGTAATTCTACATTTGTTAAAAATAAGCTTAAATAATTAATAATAAAGAACAATAATCTTAGAGCGAAGCAAACAGAGCCAAAAAATTTTACATATTGTAAAACATGTATAAACATGAAGATTTGCTTATATTTTTTTTGTTCTAATCCCTAATCTAGTGAAATAGCCAATAAAATTTTCAAGGAATCCAATAACACATTAGAAATTAAAACCTGGGTTGAATTATATTAATCTAATGATATTTTCTCTCTCCTAATATTTAGTTAATCATCATCCAAATAATTTATGTGGAAAGAGAGAGAGAGAGAGAGGAGATTATCAGAATCTTCGAACTATGAGAAGGCACTTGCGGGCGAAAAGCTTACAAGGCGTGGTTTGGGGCCGGGGGTTATTATATAGGTTTCACTCTTCCTGGGTTCTTATTTCAAGTTGAATAAGGACTCTCCAACATGTACTCATGTAAAGAATGTCTAGTAATTTTGGGGTAGATTGAGCAGAATGATGTCACAACTGTTAAGTGATAGTTACGAAAAATTTAATCAAAGCCTAGGCATGAGCACTTTCAAATAACCATGCTAAAATACAATGCGTGATTAAATAACTAAGAGACGAAGATGAGCAAGACTTGCCTAGATCAATTCAATAGCATCAAAATTTATTTTTAATTTTCACTAAAGTTTAAAGAATCTAGAAGAGTAAACATCATAATGTATGTCACAGAGAATTAAACATGTTTATTTATGTAAGCCCAAATAACAAATTGATAAAAAGCAATAATCTTAGATAAAAGCAAACAATATACACACACACACACACACACACACACACACATATCACATAAACATGCATAAGCATGATGATTTGGTTATATTTTGTTTGTCTACTCTCTAATCAATTGAAATAACCATTAAAATTTTAAGGAAGCATCTAACCACATTGGAAATCTAAATTTGTGTTGAATTATCTTAATCTAATGGTATGTGTTCTTCTCTTCTACTGTTTTAGTTAATATAACCCTAACCAGCGCCGCTGGTTGGTCACAAACGACAAGATGAAGGTGGTGGTGACAAGCCCCAACAAGTTCTCACTCTGGGGGTGGAGGATCCACCGATGGCTATCAAAGATGATCTTGTCCTCATAAAAGCCACGACCACCGCTATCAATCACAGCAAGGTCCCAATGGATGGGACCCTATGATCGACCAAAGGGATCTAGCCCTTACCTCGGCCTCAAGTGCTCTAGCACTGTCCTAACCGCCGGCTAATCCGTCGGCCCTTAGAAAATCAGTCATGAGGTACTTGTCATTTCATTTTTCAGTTTGTAGAATCATGGGGGTTATTTCTATTTGCACGAGTTTTCTAAGACAAGAAAGAAGTTTGTGGAACTGAAATGAATGATAGGTAAATTTTCGTATCACTTGTCGAATTAGAACTGTATTAGGTGTATTTATAGTCGCTGTGGTTGTAACAAGTTTGAAGGTTTATGATTGTGTTGGGAATTAGGCTGCTTCGCTTGAGAAGTAACTTAATTAAGGTCATCTGTGTGTTGTGAATTGTTATGAGGCAACTATTTCCAGAAAGTCCATGACTTTTGTCGACCACTCCACTTCAAAGTATATATAGCCTTTAGTAACATTGGGAATGGAAAATGTGTAGCTAGAATATCTTGTTGTATCATATTGTATTTGAATTATGAACTTCGTCTAGCAGATTGCTTGAATTATGGGCTTCCTTTACAAATTCACTTATGCATGATTTATAAAGCTATGGTATTGCAGTAGACTTGATTGTTCTTCCATAAACTTGGGAAAAGTTGACGATTAAGGAACGCTCTATCTGCTCTTTCGTGTCCACCTAAAGGGGCCATAAATCATACTAGATGTGTGGTCCACCTAAAACATTGTGTGTATGCATCACCTGCAAGAACACATAATGGCATTTGCTCTCATGCTTTTGCTCTCATGCACACGCGCATTTGTGCACGCGCGTGCCCACACATTAGAGTACCCATAATACCGCCTTGTGCTCTTTAATGCAGTTAATGAGAGTTATACCCTAATTGTAAAAAAAAAAAAATATTATTATATAGGATCTTTTCCATATCAACACCTAAAATCTTTGATAATTCTGTTTTCACTCTTGGAATCTTTATAATTCCATTTTGACACCTGAATTTATTTAAGTTGGGACAAAAACTTGGTTTAAAATTCTCAAACATGAGATTTGGGTTGTGCTTATTACTGAGTAATACTTAGTGTGGTCCAAACATGTTTAGCTCAATAGGAGCACGAATTTAAAGCTACATGAGTGCCTACTGGGGAGAAAACACTAGATCAACAGGTTTAGAAAAATTAGGCTGCATATCCATCATCCCCCCCCCCCCCCCGCCCCCCCCAAAAAAAAAAAAAAAAAAGCATCTGATGATCTTGATGTAATCTAGGGTTTTCCTAGACTACTTTGATGGTATACCAGAATTCGTTGTCTTAAGCTTGTTTTTCGGGTCTATTCTCTAGGTTTTTTTTATGCGTCTACTTATCTTCTCCACAGCATAGTAAATCTAGGAGTTCTCTTGGAATCTACATGTGAAGTGGGTATATCTTCTCCGAAGAGCTCTTCACAGAGCAACTAGTGCATGAATCTTTGAAGCTGTGGGATTGCAATACTGTTCGAATTAGGCTGCTGGGCTTAAAGGGCATATGTGATGAGGCATCTAGTCCAATCCCCCTTTATGGAAAACTAGGGCTTCCTTGCAATGTTTGCATGGTCATCTGCTGTGAATCACTAGTTGAGGTAGAATTAAATTAGGGCTTCTCATAAAGATATATAATTGCAGAACTCTTGATCATTGCTCCTTTGTGGATGAAAAGGGATGTTAAATGTCAAGAACTGCAGCTTTACGAGAAATTTTGTTGCTGGGCTTAAGGTCTCTGTGATTTTTGAATTCTTTTGTTAGTATGCACCATTTTCTTATTCAGCCATTTAATATACTAAATATAATTGGGTTTTTCTTATCAATTCTAATGGCATGTGAAGTTTTGAATTAATCTTACTTCATTGTGCTTGATCATTTCTCTTTATAGGAAAGAAATCAGGAGGAAGCTTTACTTTTAAAAAAAAATCTAGGTTGCTTTCTCTCAGAGCTTTTGTTGAATGATCATGTTTAGGTTTGTGCTCTTCTTAATGGGGGAGGGTATGCAGAAATGGTGGTGGTACCAGCTGCTCTGGTTCTCTCCGTTCCTCAGGGTGTCTCCTTGATTGAAGCTGCAAGCTTTCCTGAAGTGGCATGTACTGTCTGGTCAACTGTTTTCATGACAAGCGGACTGTCAAGAGGGCAGACTTTTCTTGTGAGCCTATTCACTTCTTTCCTTTTATTTTGTATTATTTAATCATGCAGGTTTTCTTTAATTTAAGGTTTTGATAATGAGAACATTGAGTATTTGAGAAGTTATCACTTCTTTTGCTCAAGGAATATTAAGAAATCGCATCTCCTTAGACCCTTTGATAATGAGGACTCTACAAGGATTCAAGAAGTTATCTCTTAATTTGCTTAAAGGAATATTGAGAAATTGCATCTTCTCAGATCCTTTCATGTTCACAGAATTTGTCACTATCAACATAGTACTGTGTTTATTTCAATTTGATACTCGTTTGTGTGAGCGACTAGGGCAATTACCATAGCTAGCAGTTGACGGGAAACTACAAGGGGAAAAGAAAAGTCACCCATGGCAGTCACTAATTGTGGAGAATCTAGATTGTGAGCTTGTTTGGCAGGTCAGTAATAAAATCAAAGAATCAGTGATAAAAAAACATGTATAAAGGAAGCAATCGCAGTACAAACTAATGGAGATAGTTCATTGGCAGCAGGCCTTCTTTGGTGTCAGTAGTGAGACCTGTTCTTGTTTCACGCGTATTTATATTGTTATGTGCATTTCTTGCTGCGAATATCTGGACATGTTTCAATAGGAGGAGGATGAGTAAATTGGAGTATGGTAGTTCTTAAGATTAATGATTTTAAAGTTTGTAGAGGGTAGGAATATTAGTGGAGTTGGGTTGTTTAACTAGGGGAGAAGATAGCGTCCTTCCTATTTGTTTGTTACATTTGCTTTTTTCATTTTTCATATATGCATGTCTTAATTTTGGCCCCAGTGATTGACAATGCAGCGAACTATGCATCTCTGGACTATAAGAGTGTTATTGGATTGCTGTCACCACTGAGGGATCAAGAGGATATTCTGTAGAAGAACTCTAAACACAACATCTGTGATGAAGTAGTACAAAAATGAGAGTTCAAATTGAGGGATGGCCCTCCATGACGTACAAGTTACTTGACAATATCTTGTAATTGAGTCCCTAGTTTTCGTAGCACTTTGATACCAAGTTTACACCCAGGGTTCAATTGAATTGATTCAATATAGGGTGTATTCATGACACCACTATAGAAGAGTGGATTCATTAGAGATAAGAAGACGATATCTGCTGCAGGTATTGAAAACAATGTGTATGGCATGTAGACAACCCTGATTACATCCTGAAAGTATTCCTCCAGCTTTACACTGTTAAACGCTTACTACTATTTTTTTTTTTTCTTTTTCAATTTTATTGAAGACTAATGCCCAATTATATACATGTGGAAAGTTGAAGTAGCTTGAGATACACTAAAGAAAGCCCTTGGTTTGTTTTCATTCTGTAGACGATTGATTGATTTATCTCCGGCTATGGAGGTATAATGTGATCTGATCTCTGATCAGGTCCTGACATTAAGCCCAAACTGTGCCTGCTGATTATGATGACCTAGCAGCCATGACCTTGGAGTTCTGTCCAGATGGCATGGGTGGCTACAGTAAGAAATAGCTGCTGGCAAGTGTCTGGGTTTGTTTCCAAGGGTATAAGAAAGCACTAAAAGCTTTTTTCTCCATAATGATGTATCAAGCTGTCATTAGGAGAAAGGAGTCGGCATATGACCAGAGCTGACTCATAGGAAGATATTGCCTTATAGCACGAGATCCGAATTCCTGGGTTGCAAGCTAACATTATGGGCTGGCTGGATCAAGAGAGCCAACATGAGTACTGAGGAAGAGTCTAAATAAGTACTAACTTGGTATCAAGGTTCTAAATATCAGATATCGGAATCGTATCGGATGGGGGTTTTTCATATCAGGTATCAGATATCGGGGGAGATATGGGGGATACGCGCGCATATCGGGCGTTCATATCAGACACTATATATAATGAAATATTAATAACTAAAAGGTGGTTTAGAGTCATAGATATCATGTACCTAATAAAAATGATGTAATATGCTTGCAAAGACCGTAAAAAACAATGTATATTTACACGCAGTCATGCAATAAATAAGTTATTTCATATCGGACGATATATCGGGCAATTTATCGGCTAATATCGGGCGATTTATTGGCCGATATTTCAAATATCGGCCGTTTTTTTGCTGCAAACGATATGGCGAACAATTTTCCCATATCGCATCGGCAGCAGGCAAAAAAGGAGATATCGGACGATATCTCGGCCGACCCGGCCGATATTTAAAACATGGCTTGGTATCTATTTCCTCTCTCTGAAGAAAGAAATAATGTATTTTTAACAAAAATTCAGTTTGTCTTCTTTTTAACTTCCTTAGAAGTACATCCCTTGTACGCTATTCCTTAGGCACACAGGACCTTTGTTGTCAGCAGGATGTAAATATTTTTCAATTTGTTCCTTGAGTGCTTCAGATCAGGTATGATAGCCCATGTTCCTATCATATTGAAATTGTTGCTAGATGCAACAGTACAACTAGCTTGTTGATTGGGCTCTTGCTTTCATCTTAGGCATTTGTCACAAAGGCGATTCATTTGTCAAGGGTAAAGGTCTTTTTGCTTTGTTGAAATTAAGACAAAATCTGCCTTAGCATTTCCATCATCGTGACCCTTTATTTACCCACCACTCTCTTTAATAATACCCTATACTAGTTAATTTAACCAAGGAGATGGCCCTTAACAGGCCTGAATAGAAGAAAAGGATCCATAGCCGACCCCAAAAGTTTAGGATAATGGTAGGGTTGTTGTTGACATTGTTTTTTTTCCTCTTTAACACCTTAAAAATGCACGCCTATCAAATATTCGTATTGTTCTATCTATTTAAGATCATATTGATTCGCGGATTGTTTGTCATCCTCAACTGGAATATTCACATGCTGCTACTTTAAAGCTGCATGGTATATTGTAAGTGGAAAAAATATAAGATAGAATATTTGGTTAGAATAAATCCTTCTCTTGCAAATTTCTTGCATATGGAATTCAGGAAGTAAGACTTTTTTTTTTTCAATTTTTATTGTCATCTATGTCAGCTGGCAAATGCAGTTCTTTAGATTTGGAGTTCCATATAGGTCTAGATATGTAAATATTTTTAGCTAAAATTTTAACTACTAATTCTAACCTGGAGTAGATTGCAGATTCATGGGGGGTCTAGTGGAATTGGCACCTTTGCTATTCAGATAGCCAAATATTATGGAGTAAGAGTATTTGTTACAGCAGGTTCGGTCATGGTAATAAAATGGAACTTCCTAATCTGACACACTGTTTATCATGTACATGCTTTGATTTGGTGAACATCTGTTCAATTTCAGGAAGCAAAGAAAAACTAGCTGCATGCAAGCATCTCGGTGCTGATGTCTGCATAAACTATAAGATGGAAGACTTTGTTGATCGGGTCAACAAAGAGACTGGAGGAAAAGGTATGTTCCCGTGACCTTTTTTCATGCTTATAAGCTTGAGTGTGATCTCATACGTTTCAAACTTTTTGCTTGATATGCATCTCAAACCTGGATGATCTACTTGCTAGGTGTGGACGTGATACTAGACCACGTTGGTGGGCCATATTTGCAGAGAAATCTGGACAGCTTAGCCGTTGATGGAAGGCTTTTTATCATTGGTTGCATGGAAGGCATGGTTACGGAGGTGAATCTCTCATGCTTTCTTGCAAAGAGGCTTACTGTTCAAGGTATTGGAACTGCAAGCCTTTCTTATTCTCTTTAGTTGAAGATTCAAGCCTTTCTTTTTCTTTTCCATCAGTCCTCGCAATTCCAGATAAACCACCATTATGCTTGAACATCACACTTTTTTACCTTCTAGGTTTTAGAGATTGCACATCTCCACCTCTAATTTTGACAATTGTATTCCTGAATTTGTCTTTATTTTGTATGTAGATGAATCACAACAATTTTTTTTTTAATTGTGTCTGTTTTGAGAGGAAGAAAGATAGAAGTGGTAAAGCTGCTTCTGGCATAAATTCCACAAATAGGTGAACCATGGAGGTGTGTTGCTAGGGTGGTGGGGTGTCTCACAATAATAGGGAGGGGGTTTTTGATTGTCTCTTCATTCAACTTGTTAGCAAATGAGTATCGAGCATGTTCATCGTTGAAATAGCCCGTAAGGGTTCTGCCATCAGGAGAAGCATCAGATGCTTTCTCTACACACGCTAACATGCAGTGTTGTATTTCCAGGAGCTCGGCTGAGGCACAGAAGTCCTGAAAACAAAGCAGCGATTGTTAGGGAGGTGGAGAAGCATGTCTGGCCAGCAATAGCAGCTGGCAAGGTGAAGCCTGTGGTTTACAAGACTCTTCCCCTGTCCAAAGCAGCAGAGGCACACGGCTAATGGAGAGCAGTGCTAACATTGGCAAGATACTCTTGATTCCTTAGCAAGTTTCTCAGAACGCTCACCTGCCTTTGAAAAAGTGAGCATGCTTTCCTACCTTTCTGTCTTCAAAATACACCTACTTTCTTGCTTGATCTCGTTAGATTGCTGTGTTATATGTGTATGCTGGCTTTTGTGTACGTATTCTAGATCGAATGCAACCTTGATAACGCTCCTAAATCCTAGTAGTCCAGTCTTGATTCATTTGTTTTCTTTCTTGATTTTGGGCAGGAAACATGCATGAAGACAGGTGAAAAATCCTTCAACTGCAGACGCGGGTGGTTTGGTCAAAATTCTGGAGTATTTGCATTGACAACTTGTGATAGTTTAGGTTTCGGAGGTTTCCTGTTTTGGTTCTTTTTCTACTGAGAGGTGGGGAGCAGCATGGTCTTCATTTTTATTTATTGATTCTAAATTTAGAAAAAGTATTTATTATGTGATAATGTAAGAAGAAAAGAATTTTCAAGTGTAGATTTTAGCGAATTTTCTCTTTTCCTCTCCGTAGAATTTTCTTCTCGATCAATAAAGAGAAAATTTTAAAATATAAAAAAAAATTGTATATCCATATCCATAAATAGAAAATGAAATCTTTGAAGGGGAAAAAAAATCCAATAATTCTTTCTTCCAAGCGGAAAAATAACGACAAAAGGACAATTCCAAACTGCCACTCTCACTCTCGCACTCGCAAGTCAACCTGAGAGAGAGTGCCCTGCGTCTCTACTTCTACCCCTCCATTATTAATTCAACACTCGTTTCAATTTCAGAGCTCTCCAAAACTCTTAAAAACGAATGAAGAAAACCCTGGGGCGATGAAGGCGGTGGTTATAACGAGCTACGGCGGGCCGGAGGTCCTGGGTTCAGGAAGTGGACGATCCCGTCGTCGGAGACGGCGACGTCCTCATCAAGGTCGCCGCCACCGCCCTCAACCGTGCCGACTGCGTCCAGCGGAAGGGGCAGTACCCCCCGCCCAATGGCACCAGCCCTTACCCCGGCCTCGAGTGCCCCGGCACCGTCGGCAGCGCCGTCTCCCGCTGGAAGATCGGCGATGAGGTGAAGATTGCGTCCTGTTAAAAATTAGGGGTTTTTTAGTTTAAAAAAAGTCAACCTTTTTCCATTTCATTAGTTTGACCGAGCTTGGGCCTCAAATAGAAAGCAACAACAAAGTTGGAAACTTGCAGGCCTTAGCCCTGATTCAGCATGATTAATTTGCTGCATTACGCTGTAATTCTTCTGTAAAACGAGACAGGTGTTTTGGGGAGGGAGGGGAAAAAAAAAACCCACCTTTTCCCGTTAATTGGAAACAATTGTTGCCTCAGATTTTCAGATTCTGGCAATGTGAGATGGGAAAGCAGTTAACAGCTAAAAATAGTCAAATTAATTTGATATCTGAAGTAGTTATATCTGATTTCTGTGCGTAAAGTTAGAAAATCTTGCAGAGCTTAGGACTTTGGGGTTAGTTACATTGTGTGAGTTCTCTTCCAAGAACAATGCTGCGCTAAACCAAAAGCATGCTGCTCTACTGTCAGCTTGCATTATTTCTGGCATATCTGATATCACTTCGTTTAATTCTGCGAGAGATAAATTCCCACAATGGATATGTGAAATTAGAACTTTACCTTCTTACTTTAAATTGGATTAACTGATTTAAGTAGTTTCATCACTTAGTCTTCACATGATTTACTTCTGCATCTAAATGAATGCAGTAAAATCCAAACAAATTATTTATACACTCTGTACATCTATCTTGATTCGAGAATGACCTACAGCTAATTTACTAAGAATCTGGAACATTACTCATTTGAGTGTGCATTTTGAAAGAAAGGGCTTCAAAAATCAGTCAAGTTGCAGAAAGAAGAGCTCCTTATTGAATAAATATCATAATGTGGCATAAATTACATCCCTTGCCTCAATGTGACGATTGTAATGCATTTACCCTTGATGTTTGCATCAGCGAAGAACGGCAGGGAGCATAAAGCAAGCAATAATATGAACCTTGAGGGCACAGGAGCAACTCAAAACCTGCAAACTATTTGCTGCAAAATGCTTCAACTGCAACACTCTTAACGACACCAGGGCAAGGATCCCCGAAATTGTCAGTGGACACGGTGACTGAACAGCTTTCCCGGCCAAGGCATGCCTGCAAACACAAGCAGAATCCTAGAGAAATTAAAATAATTATCATAGTTTCACATGTTCGGTTGGAATAAAGTAATGGACTGTATCATTTGAATACAGTGTCAGTCAGTGGTATGTCTTATTTTTTTTCAGATTAGCAGCAGACAATTTACTGGGACTCAGAATACTGGTAATTTAGTAACATCTCACCTTAAATTGTTTTAGTAAAAAAAAATCTAGAAATTGCAGGTTTAGTAACTATGTAGAACAAATACACAAGGAAGAGATGAAATATGATGATACCTTTCGTACAAATGTGAGAATATCTGCATAGCAACTTCCATGACTGAAATTCCCACATGCTCCTTTGGGAGTACCAAAGCTTGCAAAACTAACAGAAGCTATGCGCCAACCCCGTTCACAAGACAATTGGACCTCAGGAGTCAGAGATTCAAATACAGAACTTGGTTTCCAGGAATACACAGGAGGAGGGTCTGATTCTGATACGTGGACGCATAGCTCTTGTCCTGTTCTGGTAGACACCGTGATCTTTGAAGGATCACCACCTAACTCTTCATGTAGAACCAACAAATTGTTACCAGGATATACCCAGGAGCGTGGAACATGGTACCTGAAAAATCAACATTTCTACATGTTGTTAAAAACACGAGAAGTGATGATTGGACCTTAATTCCAAAATATAATGACACTGGACACTTATTGTTTCTAAGTTACAAAGTGCACAACTCTTAGTCTCAAAAAAAATATAAAAATCAACCGAAAGAAAGAAAGAGAGAAGAATTATGCAACTCTCAGAAGCAGTCCACCACCTAAACTTAATGGCAAGAAGTAGCAGTCAACACATTACATTAAAAGCTAAAGGGAACTCAGAATGGCAATAATTTTGGTTATCATTGCCTCAGGAGTTATCTAAAATTTTAATTGGTTAAGGTTTTCTAAAAATTTACACACATGTTACCATTCTATTCTATTTATCTATTATTCTTGCAATAAAAATTGTGACGTTCATCAATCCAAAATCAAGGCTACTCTAATACAAAATTATCCTAAGAACTTCTTAATGTAAGCAGAGTGCTCTTATAAACACTCTTTTTTAATTGATTATTTAATCTTCAGGCAATTAGCAGGGTCCATCCACAATATGTTTGTTTCCGTTTTACTTCTCTTTGCACAGCCTCGTGTTTTTTCATTCTCAATTACGGTAACATGTTACTTGCATTCTTTCTTTTCAAAAGTTTACATATATGAAATGGTATAACTATTTGAAGTAAGGTGTTTAAGAATTATACAGAGTGAACAGTAAAATAAAGAAAACATAAAAAAGGAATATGACAAACAATACTATTCTGTATCTGTGTGTATAGAAGAATGACAAAACTCATTTTTTTTATCAAAGACAAATATGACAATATAAAGAAGCTTAGAATAACAATTCAAAGCCCATAATCACCTCAAGAACTCCAAATTGTTGGTTTATAGTTCAGAACTAAGATATCAACTTGGATCATGGGAAGGCAAAACCATGTACTCTTGATGAAGAAGAAGAAGAAGAAGAAGAACATGAGAACTAAAACTCACAGAGTCTGAGCAGGTTCGCCACAGTTCTTCAAGCATTTATTTGAATCATATGGCCCTCTGTAATCGCAATTCTCTGAGCAGCCTGTTGATGGTGACAGGTAAGCAGGCCAATACCGTCCTATACTCTGCCCATTAACCCATGCTTGACCCTTTCCCATGCTAGACAAGTTTAAGGCTAAGGGACCATTTCCTTCAGGTGCAATAAAAGACGTCTGAGAAACACGGGAACTTGAAAGAGTCACTTCATTTGTCAACAATGATGCAAATTTGCAATTAGGACCATCCATCTAGTTTTATTATTATTAAAGTGCAATGAAATTTTAACTTCAATAGTTCTGTTAATCTAGAAATTCTAATAGCTTAAGGAGATAAATTTACTATTATCTGATTGAAGATACAATTTAATGAGCATGATATGACTACTACAATTATTTTTATAATAAATAAGGTGGATAACTCACATCCTCTCCGCTAAATAGGGAAGAAAATATTTTCTTATTATATTTAACAAGGTTATATAACTTTAAGATTAATTTTCCATATTATTTTATTTTTCAAGGACAACAAATAGTTTTCTATATGTCAACATAATTTAAAACAACCAACCAAAGGAGGTGCCTAGAGGAGATAAAGTGAAGGGGAGCAAAAGAGGAGAGGTCATAGATTCATGGCTTGGTGAGTACAAGAAAGACTATTTTCCTCCATAAAAGGGGGAGAAGGGGGGTGGGACTTGCCACTAGGCATGTTGAAGTGACGCTACATCTACTTCTACCTGAGTTGGTTTATGGGAGCAATGTTTCTTATATGCATAGAAAGCTTCTTTATAGAACATCACGACATGTCATAAAAACAAAATTACTTGCAGCTCGACAGGAGAAAGGTAAAGAGCAAGAAATGGGAAGGCATGTGCATTAACCCAGGCTTCTATCTCCAGAGGTTTGTGGAAAGAAATGGTTCACAGAGGGAACATTCTGGGAATTGGCATTGCAACTGCAGTGGCTAAAAGATTCAAGGGAGATAGCTAGCAAAGATTACAGCAAGTATGATGGTCACACTTTAACTGCTTGAAGCAAAACGAAATAGGGATGAGATTCACAGATGAAATATTTAGTTTGCTTCCCTTGTAAATTTTCCCTTAAATGCTTCCCCTTATGGTCTTTCCTGCTCATGAAGTGATAACTTTAACTTTGACAAAACAAAATAACTGCAAAATGTTTTTGTATTAGTGCGTTCATAGAGTTGGCTATCTTATTGATTTTATCATTCTCCTAACTTAAGTACTTAACAATAATACATTAAGCCAAACAAAAATCTTTGCATTATGTTTGGCAATCCCTTGAGCACTCGCCATATTTTGATACCACATGCACACCGTATCAAGATACTAAAGTTTTTGTGTGGATACTTCCATGGATAAGAAAAAAGAGAAAAAAGAAGGTCCTGTATCCAGAGTATTATTTGAAAAACTCTTGCTAATGCGGAGTGCCTTTGGTTCTTTACAAAACACCTATGGCATCCTAAAGTACACGAACTTTTGGTTTTGCAGTTACCTTTTAAAATTAAAATTTGCATTTTTCATGAATATACCTGAACTTCTCCTACTTATGTAAATTTTATGCTTTACTCGCATTTTCCACAACTTCTAAAAGACCTCTATTTCCTCATATTTTATTTTCATGCACATGTACACTAAAATATGGAACGGATCACAAGTTCCAACTGTATAAATCATACAGACATACCTTGTACCAGATTAGACTTTGGTTAATTGGCAACATATTTGTTGAAGTCCACAGTGAGCTGTTTGCGCGATCCATTTTATCAAGCCCTAGATACTCACCTTCAGCACCTACCTGATCAAAGGGGATGCAGACATATGAGGAAATAGAAGTTGGCATAATAAGAATCAAGAAAGAGAATGTTCATGTTACGATAACCGAAAATATGACCCAGAATTTCGAAATAGTTATATTAAGTACTAAATGGGTTTATAACATCCTATGCCATATTTTCTACCTATTACTAAGAAGATGATCTAAACATTAGCTCTTCAGTTTTGTCCGATGAACTAGAAAATGCTTACAGAAGAATGTTCAGATATTTATCATCAGTTTATGATTTTAAGTTTGTTAGCAGTCCATAGATGATGAAACTACGACATCTAAAAACATTTATGAGTCAAATCATCTTAATACATGTTGATCAAAATACTTGGTTAGCATCAAAATTATTCAAATAGTATGTGCTTATAGGCGCTACATTTACTTCGTGAAGCCACATTTATATTCCTCAATTTTAGTTATAAATATGTTCTGGTTTCCAAAGCTCCATTTATTTGCTCCATCACGTACATGAATCCCATAATTCAAAACTCAAACTACCTTGACAAATACACATGAAGTCGTGAATAAATAATTATAAGCCAGATTATGACCATTGGTTGAAAACTCAGCAAATTCAGCAGAATTTTGAATGCAATTTTGATTATTATGTCATGTAAAATACGCAAATTGTGTCCGAATAACTCTTTGAAGTTCCCATTTGTAAACGGCAGTGTACAAATTTCAATCAGAAATAATGAAGAAAAATGGACAAACCCAACCTGATAAGTCCATTCTTTGCTGGAAAGATCTCCCACCGCGCTGGCAAAATCCGCTATAGCGACCAAGAAAATTCCCGCACCGGAGATATCAAACCAGGGCCCATAATTCTGGAAAAATAAATAAGTAACAGATCTGATTCCAATGCTCTGACAAGAATCTGAAATCCAGCATAACTTCTACTTAATAAATGCATACATCATGACAGGATAAAAAAAATGCATGCACCTGTAGTCCAACCATCATGCTCAATATCTCCAGAGAGTTATTTCCTTCGTTGAGTGTAATTTTCTTGTCGATTGAAAAACTGGCATCATCATGATTACCATATCCAAATCCTGCAGAAATAGACATACAGTGAGGATCCATTCATCAGGATAGCTCTACACAGGTTTTTCAAGGTTTGAATACAGAAATCCTGGATAAAAACACAAGAATTAAATTAAAATATGAAGAAGAGAATCATTATTGTCTGAATATTATTTTATTTGCTAAAGGTTGTGAATATTATTGTATTTTACAGAAATTCAAATCCAATAGTTTAATCATTGCAGGAATCTAATGCTGATTGGAAAAGATTATTTTTGTAGGAAAATTATAGACTTGGGACACATACTGGAACCATGAAATCAATAGAGAAGCGTTAACAAACACATTTTGGACTTAGTAACCAACTTGAACTTCTGGTGTGTGGTATATTTGGACTCAGGACTAGCAAGCTGGATTTCTGGCAGGCTAAATATAGCTAGTTTAGAAGCATTATAACTTATAAGACACATCATAAATAAGATCAGTCATGCTCTATGATCAGAATGCTCGGAAACAAAGAAATAAGATATTCATTAGACACACAGCTGACCTGAAATGAGACTGATGATTGGCAAGACAAAAAAGGCGAAAGAAATAAGTATGTTTTTAGGATATTAGATGTAACATCAACTGAAAACAAGGGAAACCTTTATGAGGTGGTTCAAAAACTATGAACGTGTACAGTGAACAGATTTTTTTTATGCTGGTTTAGGAAGCGAAAGGACCATAACTTGATGCTATCAGGACTAGATGCTTAAACCAAAGGCACACTTGGATTGAGGTCAGAAAGATAAGTTAACTGTTAAGCTTACTAATGAAATAGAAATAGAGTTGACTAGAGGGAAAGAATTCATATAGCCAACTCCAAATTTGGAGAAAGTGTTGTTCTTGTTGCATGTCCTTCCTATATTAAGTATCTAAGATATCCTTTACTCTTTTTAATGTAAAATTTTTATAGCATGAAGATGGTATGATGCATGTTCTAAGGACAAAAAATGGCCTAGTACCTGTCAAATGTAAAATTTTGGATCAGATATAAGATTATCCCTCTTATACAAAATAAGGTCCTTACACTTTTTATTGCTAATATAGAATATATTACTAGTGAAATCAAGTGTTCATTATACCCAAAAGGTTGGCACCACTTATATATGATTACAATGTATTTATAGAGGTAGAAATTCTCATATACCCAAAAACTGTCATAGTAACATCTTTGTACTTCTAGCCCCTCTTTTGCTTAAGAGAATTTTGGAGGATGCTTATTGGTTGTTGTGGTGGATAAACACCGACTTACCGTGGATCGAACTCACCACAAGCGATTTGAGACGCTCTCCAGATGGTACCTGTCTGAGCACAAATAGAAAAAGTCACCTTTCAGGTTAGGGGCACTGATGTGGTGCCGACCTAAGACCCTCGGACGTGAAAACCAGTAGGTGGAATGAAAAGACCGACAGAGAAAAATTGTTGGAGTTGTGGGTGGAGGTACCGCATAGAGGACAATTGCGGGTATAGTAGGAAGGACCGGCAGAGGATAACTGCAGGTGGGGTGAATGAAAGGACCACGCAAAAGACAACTGCGTGCGTATTGGTGCACTGACAGAGGAGAACTTCCTGAGTGGTGTGTTGTGTGTATGTGTATGCTCAGAGGATTAGAGTTGTGATCCCCTTCTCTTAAGAGAATGATCATATATACGTGACGTGGATGCTGGCGTGGAGGTGGAATTGAAGGACTGTTGTTACTACACGATCCGCACGTGTTGGATCTGTTGTAATAGTTGTGATCATTAGTATTAATCAGTTAGGATTGCATGCCGAGAAATCTGTCATTATCCATAAGTGTCCGCAATAATAAAGGTGTTACACGTTATGAACGTGAGAGAGAAAGGAGTTGCACAAGTATCAACGGAGATCATGGATGATTTGTTGTTGGAGCTTCAGGTTCGGAGTCGGGCTCTTCGGGACGAGAAAGACCTCGAAGTGGTAAAGACGTCAGAGAGGTAGAAGTCTCGGAATGGTGAATGTGGCTCTGGACCGAGGATGTCTTTGGGACGGAGGATAACTCTATGGTGGCCAGGGGTGGTGAAGACTCCGGGGTAGCATCTGGGAGTCGTGGATTTCTCAGAGGGAAGCTCTTAGTAGCTTGAGCACGTGTCATCATCCTGATGAGAGTCAAATTTTGACCACTACAGATGCCTCCCGCTTCCCCACCTGCCAGAGTCTACGAAAGGGAGGTTGGGGAAGTGAAGATATTTGGATGGATTGTTAATGCCTTTAAAATTCATTATGACGCTTGCAGGCAGAGCAGTAATTGGCGAATCTTTTCGGATCACTGCAGATCTTCTGGAATTAATTGTGGGTTGCATAGCTGGATGCCAGTTGCCACATCGGACGACTGGATCTCTCAAGAGGTTGAGCCTTGCGTCTTTTTGAATCATGGTGTCATGACTGGGATTATAGGGTTTTACGATTTGACGACGACAGTTGATCCTCTGCCTTTATTGTTGACCAAAAATCTCAGGATTGTCGACCGACTTCTCAGGGATTGAAAATTTAAATTGGAGGCGATTGGGCTTCTTGTCCATCTATAAATAGAGAGAAATATGTGGGAGGAAGTCATCTTCTCTGCCTTCTTCAAAAATCTATGTTCAAAACCTTAATTTCTTCTTTCCTTGTTGTTGCCATGTCGTCCTCCTTTTCATCAAATGGAGGAAGAAAAATGAGAGGGAGGAGGATGAGGAAATGATGATTAGGCTCTCTTTTAGGGAGTCTGGAAGGTGTGTCACATTAGTCACCGTGAATGGTTTGTTACGACGCATTAGTCGTCGTGACAGAGTGCCATCGCCGGAGAGGATATGCAGGACGGACGGATAGGGCTTCAGTTTATCCAAAACGAAGGACGTTGGCATTTCTCCCTAGTGGGTTAGAGTCCCTCTGTTGGTGATCTGGAGTCACCCCGTTTGGTAGTGATACTTCTCATGGGCGGTACTGGGGTACATGCATGATTTCATCACTATATTGCCTATCTTGCCAGAGCCCATCTCGTTGGACACCACGCTGCCCCCGGAGGGCTTCCTGAGAGTCTCGTCCTACTCGCAATGTGAGGGGGACTGTGGCGTCGGTATAGCTGCCTTAGAGTCCATGGAGGGTAAAAAGGAAGAGGTTGCTCAGGTTAAGACATCCTCTCTGACCCTAGCCTCTTGGTCTTCTCTTCACCGAAGCGGGATCTTTGAAATTGGATAGTGGCGCGAGCAATAAAATGGTGTCTTCTAGTGGTGTCTCCCTATGACTTCGAGTGTGTCCTCTGAGTATATAGGTGAGGCGGGACTAGCGGAATGGATTGGATCGTTTGGACTCGTATTTATTTTCAAAAATTGATAACATAGAGATTTAATGGAATTTATTGTATTACTCTTATTAGATGTAATCAAATAAATATAATGGAATGGTCTTTGGAATGTAAATGGTTAACGTTTAGATCTTGCATGGCTTGCTCTTACTATTGGCTTTTGGGATCGAAATGATTATGCCTCTTCGGAGTGCTGATCTCAACCTCTGGAATGGTTGGTGGATATAGAGTGATTTGAAGAGTTTGCGTTGTTGTTTCGAGTGAGGGAGATCCCATCAGCGGTACCTGCAAATTTTTGACCTCCGAGTGAGGAAAATCCCAGCAGCGAAGTTAGATTCGCTATCATCTCCGAGTGGGGAAAACCCCATTAGTAGAGCGGCGAATTTGGTTGGACTCCGAGTGGAAAAAATCCCAGCAGCGGAGAGTTTCGATTGCTTGTAGGCTAATCGAGAGAGAACCCGTAGGCTGGCGCTTGTGTTGCCGTCTCCAAGTGGGAAAAATCCCATCAGCGGGGCGTGCAAGCGTTTGGCTTTCGAGTGAAAAAAATTCCATCAGCGGAATGTGGACTCGGAGTAAGAGAAATCCCAGCTGCAGTGGGTTTCGACTGCCTGTAGGCTAATCGAGAGGGAGCTCGTAGACTGACGCTTGTGTTGCCGTCTCCGAGTGGGGGAAATCCCATCAACGGGACGTGCAAGTGTTTGGCTTCCGAGTGGGGGAAATCCCAACAGCGAAATATGGACTCCAAGTAGGAAAATTCTCAGCAGAGGGTTTTGATTAGCCGTAGGTTAATTGATAAGGAACCCGTAGGCGGCGATTGTGTTGTCGTCTTCGAGTGGAGGAAATCCCAACAGCGAGACGTGCAAGCATTTGGCTTCCGAGTGGGAAAAATTCAAGCAGCGGAATGTGGTGGAACAAATCCCAACAGGCAGCAGTGGAGGGTTTCGACTGCCCGTAGACTAATCAAGAGGGAGCCCATAGGCTGATGCTTGCAATACTGTCTCCAAGTGGGAAAAATCTCATCAGCAAGACGTGCAAGCGTTTGGCTTTCAAGTGGGGATCCCGGCAGCGAAATGTGGACTCCGAGTGGGGGAAATCCCAGCATCGGAGTTGGGCTCGCAGTCGTCTCCGAGGGAGAGAAATTCCATCAGCGGAGCAGTGAACTTGGTAGGACTGCAATGGTTAGGGGTAAAAATATAATTTTATTTGATAATTAAAATAAAACATATGAAATGTAATCAAAATACAGAGGGATCGTGGAAGTACTTCCTTGTTTTATGGGAGATGCAAGATCACTCAATCGCTTTGTATTGGGTGATCATGTGTTGCGATTGGATAGTCAGCAGAGCGTTCGGCTATTCTGATTTGGAGGCCGCTTTGGGGTGATGATGTATTTTGTGAGGAGGCCCTGGAGGACGAGCTCTTCCAGATACCTCTGAAGGTTCTTGCACTGTATGGTTCTATGCCCCTTGCTGTCGTGGAAGGAACAATACTCTTCTGCTCTGAGGAGTGCGTGTTGTATTGGATCAGTCTCGAACGCCTGACCCACGGTTGGTCATTGATGGCGTTGAAAACCTCGTTGATGGAGAGTTTGAGCAGGATGAAGTGCTCTGTCGGCTTGAAGCTCTGGAGAAGACTCAGTGAGAGAATTGGGAGAATGTGTCTCTTGTAGGTGGGCTGCCCTCGATTTGGGTTCCTGGCTCCTGTAGTAACTTCATACTGTGGCTTGGACTTTTCTCTTTCGTCGCCACGTTTGATGGAGTGATTGGCGGAGCTCTTCATCGCTTCCTCCAACTGGATGTAGGGCTGAGCTCGGGATAGGACCTCACTCATCCGAGTAACAACATTCTTAGCAAATGTTTGTACAAGTGGTGAGAAACTTGTAGCCCGCTGATGAATGAGAATGCAGAGACATCCTCACCGCAGTGGAAAACTGTTGGCTAGCTGGCTCTGAAAGTAACCGATGTAAGACTTGAAGTTGTCGCCCTGCCTCATTTTGACGGTGAGAAAGTGATGGTTGTTTTCTTAGCCTCCCGATGAGAGGCGTATTTGGTTGGGAACACATGGGTTACCTCATCGAAGTTGTGGACAGAATGTGAGGACAGCGAATAAAACCAATTCGAGGCCACGCCTTTCAAACTGGACGAAAAGGTTAAGCACAAGAGTGAATTATTGCGAGAGTGAACCACCATCTTGTCCTGAAAGTGCCTAATGTGTTGAACCGAGTCATTCATTCCGGAGTAGTAGTCAAAAGTTAGAGTTGCGAACTTCTTTGAGAACTAGCACTTCAGGATCTTTTCGGAGAGAGGGAAGTCGGAGACTTTGACAGCGGTTTATTTTAGTCCACTTCGGAGTTACAATTTAGCTTCCTCGATTCATCTTTGGATCAACTCGTCGAGGGCTCGGATGTCGAGATATTTTTTTGATTTTTCTCCGAGTCTGGCGATGATAAGCTTTTGCTCAGAAACGAGGCAAATCGACCTCATTGTCGGAGTAGTCTTTGGGGAGGGGGACATCGATCTGGGCCGCCTCAAGTCTATAATGGGCCCATCGGTCTGAGCCTCTCCGATTTCAGGCTTGCTTTCCAGCTGCGTTTTCTCCTAAGCCCTCGAAGGGTGGCAATCTGCGTCTGGAGCTGGTCATTGACCTACTTCAGCGCTTCATGCTTATGAGCGCTCTCTCACCATCGAGGGTCGCTTGTTTCCGGTCATGATCTGACTAGGCTTGCTGCTCCATCTACTCCTTCATGTCGACAAGCATCTGAATGATCTGGTCTTCGAGTAACGGCGTCGGTTGAACACTAGTGGCTGCCCCTTGAGGTAAGGAGACAATGTCCTCTGTAGCATGCTGCTGATTGATGGTAGGCGGGGGAACCATGCAGCCGATGACACTGTTGGTTTTGCCATTTGAAGGGGCACCATTTTCGATGATGGTTTGTTTTCTCAGGGCCATTAGCGCTATAGAAAAGGCTTTTTTTAGGAAGATTTTGGATGGAGGATCTTGAGTGTGGACTCGGATCTCAATGAAAGCACCAGTTTATGGTGGATAAAAAACACTTATCATAGATTGAACGCGCCACAAACGATTTGAGGTACTCCTCAGATGGTACATGCCTGAGCGCGCACAAGAAAAGACACTTTTCATGTTAGAAGCGCAGCTGTGATGCCGGTCTAAGACCCTCGGGCGTGAGAATCAGTAGGTGGAATTGAATAAAAAGATCGACAGAGGAAAATTGTCGGGGCTGTGGGTGGAGGTTTCAAACAGAGGATAACTGCGGGCGTGGTAGCAAGGACTGACATAGGATAATTGATGGTGTGGTGGGTGAAAGGACTGCGCAGAGGACAATTGCGGGCGTATTGGTGCACTGACAGAGAAGAACTGCCTAGAGTGGTGTTGTGTGTATATGTATGCTCCGAGGATTAGAGAAGCCTATGTAGCAAGGGCACTTCTATCATGAAGCCGTGTCGTATCCGAAGCGTGTCGCGTGTCGGACACGTGTCCTTTGTATTTTTAAGAATTTGCCACGTATCCACATGTCGTGTCCATTTCAATGTTGCTGTATCCATGCAACATAGAGGGAAGCGATCCCCTACTCATAGGAGAAGAATGATCATATATACCCGACATGGATGCTGGCGTGGAGGTGGAATTAAAAGATTGTTGTTACTACACGATCTGCACGTGTTGGACTTGTTGTAACGGCTGTGATCATCAATGTTGGTCGGTTAGAATTACATATCGAAAAATCTGCCACCATCGACAACTGCCCGCAATGATAATGGTGTTACACGTTATGAACGTGAGGGAGAAAAGAGTTGCACAAGTATCGGCGGAGATCATGGACGATTTGCGGTTGGAGCTTCAGGTTCAGAGTCGGGACCTTTGGGACGAGGAAGTCCTTGGAGTGGTAAAGATCTCGGAGAGATAGAGGTCTCGAAATGATGAAATGTGGCTCTGGACCGAGGACGTCTTTGAAATAGAGGATAGCTCTGGGGTGGCCAGGAGTGGCGGAAACTCCAGAGTAGACTCTGGGAGTTATGGATTTTTCGGAGAGAAGCTCTTAGTAGCTTGGACACGTGTCATCATCCTAATGAAGGTTAAATTTTGATCACTACATTTGCACAAGTGAATAGATTGATTCACCTATTTGTTAATAACTAGCCTTCTAGGATTTATCGGCAAGCTCCTTTGTTGTCCGAAGTTTTATAGCAGAAACTCAGTACCAATTTGGGAGGTAGACATCAGTTTGGCAAGCGGCCATAAGGTATCTTTATCTCTAGGTGGTGACCTAATCTATTTTGATGATCATGATCAGGATATGACATGACATTCACTTTTTCCTGCACGAAAATGTTTGAGTACAGTATTAATTATTGAATTTGTTCATAGCAACCTTCTATAGCTAGTGTAGCAACGTGATGATGAGATTCAAACTTTACTGCACGAAAATGTTTATGCACAGCATTAATTCCAACTTTTAATCAAATTCCTCAAGCACACAATTTCACTGGGCATGTGTCCAATTAACCCGACTCTATTATAGTCTAAACCTTTTTTTTCAGAGAACAAAATTTTATATCCTATAAAAGGTATCAAACTTGACTGACCAAAATATACGCCACCAGTTCAAATATTTTATGTAGAGTTAACATAACTGTCCTTTCCTAATTTCCGGTAGGCAAACCCCTTAATGTTCACACCATCAAGAGTTTGAGGGGCATGTTAGTAAACTAAAAAATGGTTCAGTAATTTGATATTGTTATTCTGCCCTAAATCCAGCGTCATATAAGGGCCATGATGTGCTATATTTTTCTTGGTTAAAAATAAAATAGAGTTATCAGTAAATAGAGAATCATTGGCTAAATTATTCATCTCAGATCCCACCTTCAGACAAGATTGGCCTATCAAGAAACTTCTAGAAACATTGCCTGCAAGTTGAATATTCCTTGAATGTATAAATATTAAAGGAATGCTGTGATACCAGATAACACGCGTATAGAAATGCTGGAAAAAGAAGCATTTCACAAAGCTGACCCAGATAATTTTGTCCAAGACCCCAAATTAAAGTCATGTTCAGGTCAAATCTGACCAGATAACACGCTTATAGAATAACGTGACCCCAAATATTAAAGTCATGTTCAGGTCAGAACAACCAAACCTAAAAGAGTGTTATAAAGGGATATGCAGGAGCCCTTTTCTTGCTATTAAGTTGCTTCAGGGTCATGGCTTTTCCTACCAAATAAGCTCACTAAAATAAGAGCCTAAAAGGTCAAAAAAATTGTGATAGTTATATGCTGATGCTAAATCAGTTAAGAGCCAAATTGGGTGTCTAAATTGTAAAAATGAACCAGAGCGAAGATACAATACACCAGATTACAATTTGATTCAGATTTTACTTTGATTGATGTAAGTTCTGCCAATATCACAATGATGCTAGACGCCTATGAATGACGAGATGAAGATACTAGCAGTGAAGATTTTTTCAGAGCAACAACTTGATAATAATACCAAAACCATCCAAACCAGATTGCAGAAAACATGAAAACATAATAACCACAGACATAAAATATGACTTCAAACCTGCAAGTTCTTTGTTTATGAAGAGTAATGCAGCATGCCCCAAACTTTGAACATGAAGAAGTACTTCTTTCTTCTCATTTGTGGAAAGTTCCTCATCCAAGTTAATACTGTCAGAAAAATGCCACACTAAGAATGAATACTAATAAAAAAAACCTCAGGCGAGATTCATGACATACCCAGCACCTATTATGAAAAATAACACACAGCCCACAAAGAAAACTATTGCAACCAAATGTCATAAAAAAGCAGATATGAAGTGCAAAAGTAATCAAATTCTGATTCTTAATAAAAAATCTTTATTTACAGCGTGTAAGAAAACAGATGACTAGAATATCTCAAGTTGTATTCTTCTCTTCTGTTTCAGGCCGGAGTATCATAATTAAACATGACCAAGTCTACAATGAGAAATAAGCAGTTGTGTATGCTCTATCATCTGATAAGCTTCAATACTTCATCCCATCAATATGGGCTTCCTTGTGGATCAAATATATAGTCAATGTTATGCAAAGAAATCTATAATAGATTGAAAAAAGAAGAAACCAAACAATAAAAGCAAACCATTTTAAATGCTTGGGAGATGTGAAAACAAACACAGCAACAAGTTCATGCCTCTTAGCCAATTCTTTGGGGTTTCAGTTAAAAATAACCCTTTTAGCCATTCAGATATGCTAATGGATTTTTGCTCAATCTACTTAGAAACTTTATCTTTCATTTTACCCATTTTTAATCGGTCCATTCTCATATTGCTGCTTATCCTTCAGCAGGTTCCCAGCTACACCACATTTTGGACATGTTTCTAGATAGTTTGAATAATAAAGACTAGCAGAATGAAGGCAAATTTACAATTCAGTTATGACATTTCGATATGCTCATATAACCATCTAAAGGCAAGGGACTTTTCTACTCTTTGATGTGAACATCTCATTGACCTACCTTCAGCTTTCCTTCAAATAATTGAAGTTTCATGCATATTTTACCAATGTGTTAGACAAGCAGTTTAACAGAACCAATTGGAAGTCTATATGAATCACCTCATAGTATACCACAAATAGTCACTCCTGTCCCTTGTGGTATTTATCTGTTCCAAGAGGCCTGGCCTAGTGAATGAGTTCTTAACTGAAGTTCCAATTTGCTCTTTATACCACTCCCAAGCTAAAGATGTTAGAGATGATTCCATGCTGACTTTCTGTTTGTGCTTTGAACCAGCAGGAGCCTTTTGCGAAACAACCTTTAGGAGAGATTAAACATGAAAGGCATTAAATCCACTTGAAAGGAAATGCATATAGAAACGTCCAATGCTAAAGTAACTAAACATAAAGTACCTCCATGTCTGAGGTACAATGTTAAAGTAAATAAATATAAAATATCTCCATATCCCAAGAACAATGTTAAATCAACAACTGCCGCCGAAGCTAGGTCAGTGGTAAAGGAGTGGGGTTGGTTTGAAGTCCCAAGTTCAAGTCCCCACAACCACCTTTGTTTTAAAATGTATGTAAACATGCACGTATGCACACACCTGCCGTGCGCGTACTTACACACTAGCTCAAAGAGCCACAATTATGTATTAGCAAGTGGTGGTGATACTTGTGGCGGAGACACTCAAACAATTATGTATTAGCAAGTGGTGGTGATACTAGTGGTAGTTGTTGTTAGCGCTACAACTTCAAACAATTTACACATAGCAAGCTGCATTAGTAATTGTATTAGTAGCAGAGTGATCAAAACCGAGTGAAGGGGAAGCTCTAGTAGAAAACTAAGCTGATCACATGTCATGATTTTATGTTTAGAAGAGGAACCTTTATAAGGTTAAGGAACTACTCTGTAACAAGTTATACACCTATGCACAAGACACTTCAGCAAATGAAAGTAATCACATTTATTCTATAATATTAGATTGTCCTAAGGATTTCATCCTTTTTATAATATTATCCTAAGGTTGTACAGAAAGACTATGATGCCATACAGGCAGCATATAATCTTTCTTCCAAACTAATTAAAACTGATCATGCAGTGTCAGATGTTTAAATGCCAGATCTTGTTTATGTGATGTCTTGCACATTCAAGTGCCCTTGATGATTAACAAATGCTAAGACAAAAGTATCTAAAATTTTTTCCTTTAGAAATATTAAAGTTCAGTTAGTAACCTAAAGGTCAGGTCTGAAGTGATTCTCATAAAATCATGATTGTATTTATGGGTGAGTACTTCAAACATCGGTTCCTTTCTGCCCGACACTTTGAGCAATGTAACACTGCTGGCCTAATCGTTTTTCTATAAATTTCCCTTTGAAACTCCTTGAGCATGGAATAATACTATCAAGAAGCCATTATTAAATTCACTCATTGAATTGTCAGATTAGAAATTCCATTGTTTTAGTCTCATAAAACCAAATTCAGCAGTTTTGAGCTTATTACATACATCAAGAAATCATGGAATGAAGAAATCAGGACCATGCTGATTTGACCTACAGATAGGATAACACACTGGCTCCTTGTAACTTTTTTTATTTGGATAATTAAGTTGAATGGACACGTCATATATAGATTAAGTTGGTTACCCAAACATCCATCATGTGTCCACTTGATGTTTTCATCATAAATCCAAGCCTTTTTTAACCAGCCTAGAGGAAGCTCCGGAGCACAGCTCTATATTGAAAAGCCATTGTAATAAAAATAAAAGAATAAAGAATATCTTTTACTACCAGGTGGCAGCTTGGCAAACCAATTTATGAGTTGTTAGCAAATTCCCAGTAGAGGCATTTATAAAAAAACATTAAAAACATGTCGTAGAACCTAAAAGAAAATCGGCATGCAGACCTGCCTGCTTGGTTCACCTTCTTATACACAGGCAAACAAGGAAAAGACTTTCTTGCTCCCTGGACTATGTTCTGAAGAACGATGACAGGGATTCATTCATTAAAAAGGCATAACATACGAAAGAAAAAAAAAGATTAAAAAAGTTATTACAGAAAAGGTGAGAAATCACAAGAGAAGGAAGATGAAAGATCATTCTTGCTTTATAGACAACTAGATTTTTGCGCACATGCAAATACATATGACATTTAAAGAGGAATGTACGGAATTTGGGGAATTAATATTGATTTTTTTTTTTTTTTGGGGGGTGTGGGGGGGGGGGGGGGGGGGGTTGTCTTGTTTAAGGGCCTGTTTGGTTAAGGGTGGAAGTGAGGAAGTGAGGAATTGAGGAAGTAGTAATAATTCCCTTTGGAACTTGGGAATTGGTTAGTAAGTTTTCTGGTGTTTGGATGTTGTTGGGAAGTGTGGTATGGAAAATATTTTGTCTTTTCCGGCGTTTGAATGGTAATGTGAAAGTGGAAGTGGAAAAGTTGACCACAAAGTTGACCATAAAATAATATTAAAATAAAAATTAATTAAGAAAATAAAAATAGACTATAATTAGAATGCAAGTGAGATTTACATGGTCAAAAAATTAACTGTTTTGTGCTACAATTTATTACAAATGTGATTTACATGACCACAAAATTAACTGTAGCACTCTGGAAGTGAGGAAATGGTTGTGTAAAAGATAAAAGATAAAAGGAAAAGAGGTTTTTCTTATTTCCTTTTCCGGTGTTTGGATAGATAGGGAAGTGAGCAATTATACTTCCCTATTTCCTTACTTCCGCCCACTTCCTTGCAACCAAACAGCCCCTAAGTAGACAAAGCCAGAAGGCAATTGTATTTTTCAATCTTATAAAATTCTTCCTGATCGTAAGTTTAACATTACCAAGGGCTAATCAGAAAAAGTGCAAAATGGATTATCTGATTATAGTCAGTTTTCAGCTTTGTCTTCGTGGGAACCCCGTTTTCCGGAAAACTTTATGCTCATTTAAAACATACATAATTAATTATACAAGATCTAGAATCATCATCATTATCATAATCTGAGCTTTTCCCCCCTCGAAATAGGGTTTATGAAGAACAATCTTAATTGAGAAAGATTAACCAAAATTTTACGACTTGCTGTTAACCTTACATCAAATCTTGTGACTTGGTGCCGGTAAAGATTATCACAATAGTACATGCATGTGAACTAGCACATGGCAGTTGCGCCCTATTTGAAGGATAAGTGCCAAGGGAATTATGCATGTCCCGCATTTTGGTCCCATTATTTGCAGTTTTGTAATAAGATAATGAATTCAAGAAAAAAGAATTTGAAGCTTTTGCAATAGCATATACTCATGCAAGGCTACAACAGATTTTGATTGCAATAACAGATATGATACTCATTATTAATTAGCATGTAGAAAATATAATAGTTTAACTAGAAAGTTTACTGAACTAAGTAGTTTGCGGCTAGTGCAATCAATCAATTACGATATGTCACATTTAGAAAATTATGTAGCATTTTAAGTTAGTCAGTTGACCTCTATTTATCTATTAATTGATAATTTTTTGTTTGAGATACAAAGTTGACCCCACTACCAAAATATTGCAAGGATCCTGTCAGTCAAAACATAATTAACTGAATCTGTGCACTCAACATCAGTTCCCTTGACTATAGAAATGGTTATTCACAAGCAGTAGTACCCGATGCCAGAACAATGGCTCAGATAAAGTCATGAAAGAAATTGCAGAAAAAATTCATATGGCGCGCGAGCGCGCGCGCACACACACATATATTGACAGACTTGTTCATTCCGGAAGGAATTGAGGCCGAATTCTTCCCACTCAAATACAACTCTACGACATCCGAATGCAAGGTCCACTCCGTTGAAGTTGATCTACATTATTTCAACTAACTAAAAAATCAAAAATCATGTATTTTGAATACTTTTTGCCATCCATCAAGTAGGTGCAAAATGGACGACCGAAATAGTGAGTTGGTTAGTTTAACAGTGTAGAATATTTGAAATCTAACAAAAATTGATGTGTGAGGGTTTTTAAGTGTTTAGATCATGATGAAATGGTCGGATCGAGAATTTGTAAGTCTAACGATGTAGATGTAAGCAATATGCTATTTCGGCCGTCCATTTTGCGCCTCCTGATGGATGGGCAAAAAGTATTCAAAATATATGTTTTTTGGTTTTTAGTTACTTGAAATAATGTAGATCAACTTCAACGGAGTGGATCTTACATTCGGATATTTGTATTTAGTGGGAAGGATTTTATATTGAATCCTTCCGAAATGACACAAGTTTGTACCTGTGTGAGTGAGTGAGTGTGTGTGTGTGTTGTGTGTGTGTGTGTCAACTACATAAGAAAAAAATATAGATTAATCCCATAACCAAAAGGAGGATATATACCAAATTGTACCTTTGCAGTGTTAAATATTACACTTCTGCAATCTGGTAGGATACTAACAGACCAAGCAGGAAGGAAAAATGAGTTCCCATTAAATGACACATTTGCATCTGAACTGTGGTCAATGTTAGCAAGAAATGCTGCACAGCCTGAAGTACCATTGTAGACATGAGCCTGCTATGACATGATAAGAAAAGATTATGAATGTTGGAGTAGAAAAAGTATATAGAGTAAGTTCTTAAGTTACGGCTAGTGAGTACAATACATCTTATCTCAAAGTGAGCACATGACACAGCAAATTTGAAACATCCTGACATGAATATGCTAGAAATTGAAAGAATAATGTGACCACTTAATAAGAAATATTTGGAGCATTAGGTTCCATTATGAAGAAGAGCCACCTGAGTTTAGAAAGAATTCCAGCTAGATTATCCATTTCATTTACTATAAATATGTGCAAATTCCTTCTGTTGAAAAGAGTTCCAAGCTAATAAAGCATAACAAATATGTAATAAGGTGTTCTGTTGTGCCGATAGAGTGAGAGCATGAAATTATTGTTACAGAACATGTTGCCATGCATTGTGTGTGTGTGTGCGGTGGTTTTTTTTCCTTTTTTTCTTTTTTTTTTTTTTGTTGGGGTGGGGTGGGGGGGTAGACCGCCCCACCATGCAACTTTTGAAAGCAATAAATTGTGCCTTCATAGAAAATGTCCTGAAGGGATTCAAATTTTGCATTCATATAGAAAGGATGGACCTATGACTCTTGAGTAGAGCACCCCACCATGCTACTTTTGAAAGTAATAAATTGTGCCTTTATAGAAAATGTCCTGGTGATAATTTGCAATTCAGTTGCACCAATAAATTTCTAAAACACAATAAGGTACTGTCAAGTACAAAGGCAGTGGGAAGCTTGGAAAGGAACGGAAGATCCAAGCTGTGGAAGAATTCCAGCAATCTTTGTGGTACTGGAGGATGGAGCCTTTACTGAGAGTAAGTTAAGTAGATAAGGTAAAACAAAAGTGTCAAAAACAAATGCATCATAAAATGAAATCCAGAATGATAAGTGGTATAATTTGAATTAACTCGCTTCAAATATAGGACAAGATTATTGATAGTATTATCATTTATTATGGGAATTCGACATTCAATCCTAAATACATTTGAAATATTCTGTTCAATCATGCATGCAAATACTCATGAATGCTTGAGTTGCTTGTTTACCTCTAAATTTGTTCCCAATGAGATGTAAGTTGGATCATAGGTGACCAATGACTTTCGCATAATTTTATGGCCTTGTGAAGGTCTCGCAAGTGGCTCCACTTTGGTTGCCTAAGAAAACCTACAAGAAAATGTCTTGTTAGGAAAAGGAAGATGAATACTGCCATGTAACGAAAAACAACATATTTACTAAGCACTATGTTTGATACAACACAAATTTAGTTCTTGGTTCATGTTCATATTAAGATAGGTGTAGCCTCTATAGAAGAGAAGATGAGAGAAAATCGCCTATGATGGTTTGGTCATGTGCGACGTAGACCTACAGATGCACCAGTCTGGCGAGTAGAGCGTATAGGGCAAGTTAAAAAAGCGCAGGGGAGACTAAAGAAAACATGGATGGAGGTAATACGGCAAAATATAGAGGCTAAATGTCTTAGTGAAGGCATATTGCTCGATAGGAATGAGTGGAGAAAGCTGATCCATGTGCCCCGATCCGGCGTAATTCTCTTTTGGTTCATGTAGTCTACCCCAAATACTTTGGACAAATGGCTTACTTCTTCTTGTTGTTGTTGTTGTTATGTTTGATACAACACATTTAACTTTTGAAACAAGAAAATTGAAGATAAACTATTGGAATAGTCTTAGAACAGCATTTAGGAAGCTAACAAGAACCACGTGTCAATTAGACAATTATTGTTAAATGAAAGCAAAGCATTCAAGGTCACAGTACTGATAAGTTGGCATTATTAATTGATGAATGGGTTTATACCCAATGCTGGGGGTTGTCTAAGCTTCTTCAAGGGTAACATTTACTTGATCAGACAGATACTGAATTGATCAAACAAATGTTCGAGAAGATGAAAACAGGAAATGCTAAAAATACCCAAGAAATAAATGTTAAATTTATATCTTGAGAACATTTACTGATTATCGCAGTGATTTCTTATATGGTGATTGAATATTCAAGTAAATGGTTTAGCTTGTCTATTGATAATGAAAGATTACCATATTCATCGATTGGAGCATCGTAGTCATAGCTTGTTGCAACCAAAGGTCCTCCAGCTGTTCGTCCAAAATTGGTTCCTCCAAAATACTGCAATTGATCAATTTAATAAGATATGAACTATCACGTATAATTTTATTGAAGATCTAGTGGCTTACCATGTAATAGTTCTGGAAAGTACCACCTGTCTCGAAAAAACGCGCAACTGAGAAGGCAATGTCCTCTACAGGTCTGTATGGAATTGCATACCCAAATGACAGAAACCTTCAAGAGCATGAACAAATTTGAGTAAATTTCTTGTTTTCGAGAAAAATAAAAATTTGAGTATATAAGGGGAAAAGAGGTTTCTGGTAAGCATTTTCTTTTATATGATTCTAAGACTATTTCGATAATCTTATATTTGGTAAATAAAAACTTTTACCATCCGGGGTAATTCTCTGTCCACATCTTTGGTTTGAAAGGAGAATTTGGGGTAAACGTATCGCAGTAGAACCCATTACATGCATTTATCTGCATCATAGATTATAGGTGCATCAATTACTTGAGAAGGAAAGCCATGTGAAGCCAATCAAATGAAACAATATGGTGACAATCTCTCTCCTCACAATTTCACAATATTTAACAATGGGCTATTATCCATTTAAACTCCAACAATACCATATATTGTTTGATGTTTCTTTTTATCTTTTTTCTAATTCTGGAACAAAGGCGTAGCTCGATCTTGAACCTCGACCTTCCACTACCCAACCTCGCACTTTACTGCTGACGTTAGTAGCATATTGATTGGTGTAATTATACACTAAATTCAATGTGTCCCAAAAGAGGTGCTTTCTGTATCTAAAAGTTTAAGAAGGCTTTGCGTGTTGACGACAATTTTCTCTAGTCTGTAAGGAAAAAAATTAAAGGAAAGAAAAAGGCAGAAGAAAGAAGAAAGGTCACTATGACTAGTGAAAAAAGTAAAACCTAGGTCCGTTACATTTTAGAAGGACCCGGTCAGATTGACTGATGTACTACACCACAAGTACAGCCTTTGGTTTACCCTAAAAGAAGCCGTGTAATATATAAATCAATTTACTTGAATTTGAAAAGAAGAGCGAGCAAAGGAAGTGGTATTTCATATGCTTCAAGGAGAAAAATAATGGACATGATGAAACATAAAAAAACAATATTTCCACTTTAAATTAATAAAGATATACATGTAGAGCAACCTATTAACACGACTGTTAGGGCAATTAAGGCTGTTCAAAGTAAAAAGTGATGATGATGAATTTTAGGCTATACTAGATGATGAATGAATTAGAGTTTCTGCCTGGTATTGACAATATATTTCTACTCAAGTTCAAGTTTTCATTTGACATTAAAAATAGTTCATAAATAACCAACTAAACACAGGATTTATATTTATTACAAGGTCATGCACACTTATTTAACCATAATACTTAAAATTGTACTTGCAAATATGTAACCATCATGTAGTATGATACTAAGAATTGTGTATTCAAAACTCAAATGTTTGTGAAGAAATTTTAGATATTTCTTATTGTGATTGAATGATATCAGAATAATCACGTTAGTTGCCTTCTATTTCGTCTTAAGAATAACAAGTTACACATAAGTCATGTTGAACACATATTTCACTCCCCTGTCTGTTGTTTAAACTGATTGGCTGCTAGCAAACAAGAAAAGCATCACCATATTGATCACACACTTACAATTGGATCAGGTGCATCTTCTTGTGCGCACATCACCCAAGGAACTGAGGTATTAAGAGAAACAGCTGTGGATGCAGCCCATTTTACATATAACTCCCCACCAATCCCATAAGCCCATTCAACATTTCCATATTCATTTTCGACCTGTCAAGTATAGTGGAAAAATGTGTCCATAGGAAATGCAAATTCGAAAATCATATACATAATAACAACAAGAATTCATACATTAACTTATTTATTATCACAACACAGTAAGGAAGATCAAATTTGACAGTTAAATATAAACATCGACTAAACTTTAGCGCTGCAAAATAATAAAATGTCGATAAAATGACATAGAAAAATAAACAAGTCATCACGTCAAATATGAATAATATGAATCACCTGACTAGTCAGCATATCAATAGAGAGTATATAAACTTCTACCAAAACTGTCATGCTTAGAGTAGATGAACGTTTAATTAATTTCAGCTCCCTGATTTGGGCATCAGGTGTTTCTGAAACAAGAGAAGTACAATGGTTGTGCATTTCAACAGATACAGAAGAGCATATAGATGCGCCAGCAAAGGAAAAATGGGTTGGCAGTCAACTGTATTTATTGCTCAGTATTCTGATTAACCATCCAGGTTGATTGCCATGTCAGAAAGAAAACAAGTGCATGGGGCCATCTTCACCTGCTGTGACAGTGCAGGGGGGGAAAACTATCCAGATGGTAGAACCGCATGATTGCTACGTGGAAACAAAGAGCAAGCCTAATTTCTTAAGACAGCGGAACATGGAACTGGAAGGTGTAGATGTAACAGCAGAAAAGTAGTTACACCATGGTAACAAAATGACAATATGTTACGCCTCCGACCAATAAATTTAAGCCAACTTCAAAAGTCTTACAAGTTAAAACCATGTAAACATCCAGTTATGAACCCATGCACAGTATTTAAGCACCTGTGCAAGAATGATAGGCCCACCCTGTGATGCAAATAGATACTCCTCCTTCATAAGTGATACTATCTTTGTAAGAAAGCGCTCCATTTCATTCTGTATAAGGTTCACTGATCAGCATCTACCTTGTGGAAACATTGTTGATACTACAAAGGTCTAGATTCAAGTAGGAAGTGAGGTTTCAAGATAGAAATGTACCTTAATGGTGTATTAGTTGTCCTGAATTGTATCCCAGGAATGAAGTGCAGCCACATAGGGAAACCTCTGTGATACAAGGTTTTAATGTCAATTAACCAGATTTATATATAATTTGCCTGGATTATTGCAAGACAAAGATCAAAAGTTAATCCCTTCTCACTGGGTTATATATACAATATTGCATGGTTGGCCAGCTAAAATTCTCACATCGTTTAAGACAATAAAGTAGCAAATTTTGTAGTTTGCATCACATAACAGAAAAGAAGAAAAATTATACAAACCCATAATTCCATTCAGCGCAAGCATATGGGCCGATCCTCAAATGCACATAAAGTCCAGCCTCTTGGACTGTCTTCACAAATCTCACCAGGTCAAACCTTCCTTCAAAGTAGTACTACCAAAAGATTTCAAAAAACAAAATTTTAGATTCAAAATAGAGAACTATTCCTCGATATAACATGCTTAAGTTCCATTCCTGAGCTTCATACCTGCCCTTTAACAGGTTCATGGTAATTCCAAAACACATAAGTCTCAATAACATCCAATCCCCCTTCCTTGCATTTCCTAATAAGGTCAGGCCACACCTACACGTCACAAGCCTCATTAAAAACCCACATGCTTCTGCTTATAAAACAAGTGAAAACAAATCAAAGCTATCAAAAAGCTGCAGAAGACTAAGTTTACCTCAGGTGTGGCTCTAGGGTAATGGACTGAGCCCGAGAGAAGAATGCGCCTCTGGCCATTGATTACAATCGCTTTCCTATCGTATGTGACCGTAGCCGCTAACCCTCTCCCAAGGCAGCAACCTCCAAAGACTACAATGCAGAGAAAGATCAAAAGGGACCAACAAACCTTTCCCATCTAAACCAAACTTTGGTTTTGTGTGTGTGAGTGTGTGTGTTTTTTTTTGGGGGGGGTGGATTCAAACTTGCACAAAAAAGTGCCCTTTGATAACCAAGATTCAAGCTTTTTGCCTGAACAAGCTTAAATTCGAGATTTTTAGCATGAATCCTAAACTTGAGCTTCAGACAGTAGGTTTTCCCCAAAACCGTAACACCACACAATATAAGTAGAGAATTAAGCGCAAGTGGAGAAAGGGAAACGCACCTTCTAATGAAATTGTCGGATCGGTGAGATCCAAAAGCTTGGAATCGGAGCGTGTTGGTACGAGGGGGGGTTGGGGTTTGGGAATAAGGGTTTTGGGAGAAGATGACAAGCTGTGATGAGACAAAATTAAGGGGCGGCGATGAGCGGGTTCCCGCGGCTTTACCTCTACGGACTGTTTAAACATGGAATAATATTAGAAATTTTCGGAGCATCCATTCCATTGTCCAGCTGCCGTACGTTGATTATTAAGGAAATAATTTGCTCGAGGGACATTTTCTTTAAATAAAATAAAACCATCAATTCAATGTATATTATAAAAGGGGCCTCCTTTTTTGTCCCTTATAAATAAATAAATAAAGAACCAGTGTATCTGCACTATCGGCGAAAAACTCACTGACAGAAAAGAAGAAGGCCTGAGAGAAAAACCTGTTTGGTTAAGGGTGAAAGTGAGGAAGTGAAGAAGTGAGGAAGTGGTAATAGTTCCCTTTGGAACTTGGGAATTGGTTAGTAAGTTTTTCGGTGTTTGGATGTTGTTGGGAAGTGTGGTTTGAAAAATGTTATGTCTTTTCCGGTGTTTGGATGCTAATGTGGAAGCGGAAGTGGAAAAAATGACCACAAAGTTAACCGCAAAATAATATTAAAATAAAAATTAATTAGGAAAAATAAAATTGGACTGTAATTAGAATGCAAGTGAGATTTATATGAGCAAAAAATTAACTGTTTTATACTACAACTTATTACAAATGAGATTTACATGACCACGAAATTAACTGTAGCACTCTGGAAGTGAGGAAAAGGTTGTGTAAAAGAGAAAAGAGAAAAGGAAAAGATCTTTTTCCATTTTCCTTTTCCGGTGTTTGGATGAATAACGGAAATGGGAAAAGACAGTTCCCACTTCCTCACTTCCACCCAATTCCTTAAATCCAAACAGCCCCAAAGTGGAAGAAAGAGGGAAAGCTGAGAGAGGAAGAAAAAATATATGATTAACGTTGCTCTCTGTAACCCCCTGCTCCCCGGTGTACGTATCACAATGTCGGTACGCGATACGACATACAAAAATTGATTTGACCTCCGTAGTAGTCCGATTGAGTTGATTTCAGTTTCAAAAATCATTTTCTAATATTTGAGATTTTTCAGGATTTTTCTGGAATTTTCTGGATTATTTTGGAGAATCTCCGTTGTCGGTGTCGACCGATACCGATAACCGGCCTTACGATTTTTCTTTCACAGATGGAGTAGATTTTTGAGAATCCGCTTTCTCCAGGTGTCTTAGAATCATAAGATCTACGTTCGGGTATTTTCGAGGATTTTTCTGAATTTATCGAAAATCCGGCCAACCGGTGTCACTCGTATCGGCGCGACACTCCGGGATTTTTATTTGGCAAACCAGATTGAGTTTCGACAAACCGTTTTCATATTACGTCTCAGGATAATATTATCTATTTTCTGTAATTTTTGGGCACCGTTCGGAGCTAGTCAATTTTGACCCTAATTAGAATATTAATTAATATTTTAAAGACCCTTTTCTCTTTTTCTTTTTTTTCTTCCTCTTCTCTATTTCTCTGGAAATCTCCACGCCACCGCCTTTGACCACCGCCTCTCTCTTTCCCAATTAAAATCCTCCCTCTCTCTATTTCTCTCACTCTCTCTAATTAGAGAAACTCTCTCTCTCTCTCTCCATCTCACACTTTTCTCTCCCTCTCTCACTATCCCTCTCCCTCTCTCTATGCTGCAGCCTGCAGACACCTACAAAGGGGAGGCAACCCGCGTCAGGCCGCTGCCGCGGCCGCCGGCCGCAACCCCCACACCCACCTCTTTCTCTTCCTCTTCCTTTTCTTCTTCTTCTTTTCTTTTCTTTTCTTTCTTTTCTTTTCTTTCCTCTCTCCCTTTCTCTATTCCTCTTCCCCCCTCTCTCTCCAGGGCAACCGGACCACCGCCGGCGGCCAGGACCGCCGCCGGCGGGCCCCTCCTGCCGCCGGCCAGCCTTTGCTGGCCGGCCTGTCCACAACAGCAGCAGCAAGAGCTGCTGCTGCTGTTGTTGTTGTGTTGTTGTTGTATTGGGTTCGGGTATAACCCGAACCCAATAACAATATTTGGGTGGGGTTGGGTTTAAACCCGATCCAATAAAGATTAAGTTATGGGTTCGGGTTATCGGATCCAGACCCGACCCGTTATGAGCCCGGACCCGCTCCAAAACCCATTACAGGTAATTTTACAGAAAATCCCCTTGTACAATTCAATATTGCATTTCATATTTTAATTTACATATTTAACCCTATTTATGATGATTTAGTATTCAGGCGATATCGGGAGCATCTGGACTCCGATTTGGACGATTCTGGATCCGTTGCGATCGTGGGAAAAAGAGCTACCTTCCCGTGGACAGTTTGTGAGTGTTTTTATTTTATAAATTATAATTTATCATGTTTAGTGATATTGATTGATATATCTGAATGCTGGATAAAAGACTGTAATAATTAATTATTAACTGGTACTTTTTGGACACCCATTGTAGTAGGTGATTCCTGGAAGATTGTTAGATAATATAATATTCTATGACACTACACGGTCACTAGACATACATGCTAGACACGTTTATGCTACACAACTATGTTCCACCAGTATACAGATAAGTACCGCATGTCATCTTATTGCTATCAGGCATGAGACCAATACCATATATCACTGTACATGATATGAGCCACTGACCATTGATATTATATATACAATTGGACCGATACCACGTCACACTTTTATTTCGTATTCATGTCTCACCGATATATACATGTACCACTCACGGATACTTGTTGCACCGACAGCACTGCTACATAGGCTCACCGCACAAGGGCACATGCATATGTTGTTTCTATCTTCTTGTCATATGGATCACAGTGCATCTTACATGTATTATTGTGCCATGTTACCGTATCATGTTATATGATTGTTTCTTGTTATTGATATGGATATTCCTGTTACTGGACATGAGAACTGTTGATATGCGATATGTGGACTTCCACATCTATTGATCCCGTTATATTGTTCCCGTTATATTGTTCCTGATATATTGTTCTCGATTCCGTTTATATTGTTCTATGCTATCAACAGAGCTCTGGTCCAGTTATCATGTTACCCGTATCATGTACTGTTATTTGTTCTTGTTACATTGGATACTTGACATATCAGATCATAATGATAACTGGGGTATGGGGGAGACTTGACGGTTGATTAGATCTTATCGGGTGATGTACTGGGTCCATATTGTTCTCCCACTGCAGGGGATGGTAGTGCTACCTACCGATTGTATTGCTCCATGAGCTCTTGTTACTTGATTCATGCTCCCCTCTTAGCGGAGGGCCCTGGTCTCAGCAGCCAGGGGATTGTTTAAGGCCGTGATCCCGGGTATGCACGGGATACACCTACCCGATAAGAACTCCTCGACCATGGGTTTCCAATTAACATAATAAAACAGTATACGCGATAGTGACGTCGGGAACACTTGTTATTTGGTTACTTTCTCGTTTGGATAATGGTACCCGTAGGCCATGTCCGGATGAGTTCGACTGGAGTGCGGGCTCCAGTATAAACTGCCAGTGGTATGGGACACTGGAAGAGAGTAATTAAAATACTAGGTGGTACTGATTGCTACTATTGTATAATAACATGACTTGCTTGATACATGTTTACTACTTGTTATTGTTCCTTGCCTGATACATGTTTCCTATTGTATAGTTGTACTTCTTATTGTACCTGATCATTTATTCGATCTCATGTTACATATATATACTTGTTTCTTTACCTAGTACATGTTACACTGTCTGTAGTGACATACTACGCATGTTCTGCATTGTATATATTCTGGTTGCTGTATACCTTGCACACCTCATTATTGTATATGCACAACTTAGTATTATGGTTATAGTGCATATGCCATCTGCATGTTCACTTCATCACGTCACCACTAGCATGTTCGGTTCTATTACGTCACCACTAGACAACATGATAAACTGGATACTGCTGTAGACAGGACCCAATGATAACATGCTAGGTAGTGATGGTATTAAAAGGGGACCTGTTTAGATATTTCTACTGCTTACCTGTTTATATTACTACTGCTGATCATATGCTTATTATTTAGTATCACTGTTACCACACCCTGTATTATATATTATTAGTATCGTGTTTGTATTATTATATTATATATTACTGCTTCCTTCATTTTACCACTCACTAGGTCGCTTTCTGACGACCCTGGGTTGCGTGCCCAGATTGGAGATCCGCGTACCTAGAGTGCTTTGGAGTCACATAGGAGATTCCTCATCTGACCTATTCATAGGTATTTTAGTAATTTATTTCTGTTATCTTATTTGTCCCTATTTTTCATATCTGTTATGATCGCTGACCTCTTTCTGCAGGTATTCTTGTACTTATTTCATGCTGGACCTCATGACTATATAGAGGTAATGTACTGTACTGAGGCTTAACGTACGCGTG
>JAVJIF010020205.1:0-52434 GCA_038442645.1 Agave tequilana | reverse complement strand
GCTATAATCAAAGATGAAATATAAAGCGTGTAAACAAATAATAAGGAGTTAGGAATTGTTACCAAAACCTAGAAGGCAACCTCCATGTCTCCAAAACTTGGTGGTCCTCTCCACCATCTCTTCCCTTGAAAGTGATGCATCCAATTTGATTTCCATGAAGTACGGAACGCATCCACTCCAAGGTGCTATCACTCTCACGTCATGTGAGAGCCCACACTACATCAAAATAATAGGAGGGGTGGTCTTTGGTACCCACATCTTGTTTGGTCCATGGGGGTTAGTCCTTTCTCTAACCCAAACAAATTTCTTTGCTAAATTAGTAGTATGTAATCTATCAAAATAAAATTTAGTAAGGTGGCCCTTACGTCCACAATGTGTACATGTGTACACATGAGCATACATGTGATGGGTGTGTCCGTGAGGAGCATGTGTATGCCGTGAAGGGTGTGCATGCATAAAAGATGGAACTTGTTTCTTTCGAACCAAGGTTTCCAACCGTGAGTGGTTCATGGCACATTAGCTCATAGTGGAGCCCAAACAATCTACTCTCTTCTTAAGCATACAAATATCATCATTAACTTAGAAGAAGAGGTACATGCATTAGGTAAACTAGATGAAGAAGCTACACTAGCATGGCAAACATGTGCATCAATCTTATTTTGTAAAAATTCATTTTTCTTTAAACATGCATCCAAATCTTTAGAAATTGAAGCAATATTAATTTTCAAAGAATCTTTTTCTTTTAAAACAAAATCAACTTTTGAAGACAAGTTTTCATTTTTCTTCAAAGAACATGGCAATCATTTTTATTTTTCAAAAGTTATTTTCTTTAAGTGCAAGATCAAGTTGAGATTTTAATGAATCCCTCTCATTATGGACCTCAACCTTTTCTTGCAAAACACAATCAAGTTTAGAATGCAAACACTTATTTTCTTTTTCAATTTCTAGACTTTTCTTTTTCAAAATCTTATATTTTTCAATTAGTTTTTCACAAACAATGGAAAGTTCTTCATTCAAAGCATGGGCATCAATATGATCATTTGAAGAACTAGCATCATCATCACTATCTAATGGAGTTTCCGAGTGTACCTCAAGGGAGTCATTCCCTGGACCATATAGCATTGTTGTGGCTCAGATTCTCCGCTAGATTCCTCTTCTTGGATTGGCAATTGAAGCTTGGAGGTGGTGGTGGTTGTCAATTTGTTCCACACTACAAAAGCGGAATCAAAGTTAGAAACACATAAAAGATATTCTTTAGGCAAAGTGCTTCTAATAGCCTCTAGGGCTTGTGCATTGGCCCCTATATGATTGCAATCACCAAGATAACATCTCTTGGTGGCCGCAAGGAAAACATGCAAACTAGGGTCTTTAGGTACATGGACATCCTATACTTCCAAACATCAATGTTGGAAGGGTCAAAGCTAGGAGGGGTCATGAAGTCCATGGTAAACATATATGAATGTGCAAACAAAACAAATGCAAATGAGATTAGCAAGCAAATGGATCACTCCTAGGATGTTAAGCCTAAGTATCAGGAGGACTAGCTCTGATACCAATTGAAAAACACCTAGAGGGGGGTGAATAGGTGTGATTGCTAATCTAAGAAACTAAATGCAAACTAAGTGCGCTAAATGCGGAAGCTAATGCAAATTATGTACAAACTAATACAATACAACAAGTGTAGCCGAATTCCCCTTACGAGGCTCTGGACTAACTCCCTTGATTCCCCTTGAAATGGGTTGAGGTGCTATGTGAAGCTCTTGTTGGATGAGTATAAGTTAGGCACACACACAAGCAATCAAGCAATATAAAATACACACAATCAAGCCAAGCATATAAGAATGAATAGCAATATGAATAAATGCAAGGCAATATGAAATATGCACAACACAAGCAAATATGATATGATATGAATATGATGCTTTGCACAAATATAAGAGAGAGAGTTAGAGAGACAATGGATCAATACGCAAACACCAAGATTTGTTTCGAGTTCGCAGCACCTTGCTCTACATCCCCGCCTACACCACCGTGTAGGATTTCCACTATCTCAACTCCACCGAGGGAACCTCTACCAAAGAGGATTTCTTACAACTCTAGGAGTACCAAACTCTCTCTCAAACAACCACCTCACAAACCGAGGGGCAAGGCCCGTAGCCAATACAATAACCAATCCACACACCTCTACCGAAGAGGCTCACAAACAAACACTATCACCTCTACCTAAGAGGGATCCACAACACAATCACCCGATCACCTCTACCGAAGAGGGATTCACAAATATAAGGGGTTTACAACAATGAGGTTTCAACAAACAACTCAAACACTTCTCTTTCTTTTTCTCTTATCTTTTTCCACAAAAACAAGATCCTAATAGTTTAGGATAGAAGATATAGCTCAAGTGTGGAATCAAAGTGTTTTGGAAACAAGCAACAAAGAAAAACTACTTGGGAAATCTCTTGTATATGATAGAAAATGAAATACCAAATCAAAATCCCAAAAACTAGTTTTCTTTGATTTTCCAAAAACCAAAACAAATAAAGATGAGAAGTTTTAAAGCCCCAAAAACTCTTTTAAAACTCTTTAAACACTTCAGAAAACTGGAAATTTTCTCTTAGAAAACTTGGCAAAAATCCCCAAAGAGATGGGGTTTATATAGCCCCTATACAAAACTAGCCGTTAGGCTGAGTTGGCAGCTCTGACAGGCATCGGTCGACCGGCCCGGTCGACCGCAACGGTCAAAAATGTGACCGTTGGGCAATAGCGGTCGACCGGCCCGGTCGACCGAAACATCCTGAGAGCAGAACTCTCATCTCGGTCGATTGGCCCGGTCGACCGTCTAGAGACTCCAAAACGTGCACAGACTTGTGCACGTCGGTCGACCGTTCCGGTCGACCGGCCTATGGTGCGGTCGACCGGTCCGGTCGACCGACTTGGCCTGTCAGCCAGTCCACAGTTCTGCACAGATACGGGATTTGAAAAATAGGTCTTTTCACTCAATAAAAATCCCATAAATTCACAGTAAATCTAAAAAATAGTTTTAATCACAATAAAAACTGTTTTTCTAAAAATATGTTTTTCTAAAACTTGTTTTCTCATTTTACTTTGATAACCAAACTTGTGATAAAAATTTCAAGACATATATCAATCATATCAATTCATTTTGTGTCTTGCCAATTTTATCAAAAACAAAACTTGTATTTTATCAAACTAGAATTTTTCAAAACATGAATAGGATAGTCAAAATAAGTTTGTCTAGCAAGTTTAAAGCATGTATGTATATCTAGAACATATCTAATATACATAGGTATAAGGTAAACTTATTTTGATCTATTATTCATGAAAACCAAAAACCAAATCATGAAACGTGTGTGTTTTGTGCACTTGAGCATATCAACTAAACTAAGCTTTACAAATGGATCTAAAACTCTATCTAAACTAGGATACCTAAGTCTTCTTGACGATCTTCATCTTCAAGTAGACTCGGTCCAAACTCCGTGATTCTCCAAGTGCAAAGGTATGATCTTTAAGCTTGGCACCGGAATCACCATGATAAGCTTCTAATCATCTTGTTGAAGCTAATCACCAACTAATATCCTGTTAATGATCTGAAACTTAGAAACACAAGAATATTAGTGAACATAACTACATGAGTGTTGATCATCATCAAAACTAGAGTGGAAGGCCATTGGGCCAACAATCTCCCCTTTGATGATGACAAAAACTCATGGAGTTATATATGCATGGATTAAAGATAAGCTTCAAGGAAGCTCCCCCTTAACTCATGCATAGGGATAAACAATAAATATATGTAATGAATATTAAACATGAAACATGCATATGCATAAACAATAAATGGTTCTAGATATCAAATGGAATATTCAAAACAAAATAAGCTCTAGATACTAATTACAAAGCAAACTCTATATATCAATTAAACTTAATATTCTTGAGATTAAAACATAATATATGCATATAAAACATAAGCATGCATATAAAAACTCAAATACTTCTCCCCCTTTTTGTCAATCATCAACAAAGGGGTAAACAATCAAAACCATAGATAAAATGAGGGGTAAAAATCTTTCTCCCCTTTTTATCAATCAAAATAATACAAACAATGTTCTCCCCCTTTTGTCTAAAACAAAAACAAAGTCAATAAGGGGTGACTATAAAAAACATGATATCAATTGAAAATATGTCAAGAAGCATCTTGATACCAATAAACAAGGATCAATAAATGTTATATGCTATATACATTCATGAAGAGGAAGACGCTAAGTTAGCTTCCCTACACATATGCATTACATGAAGAAGGGATGACAAGCCCCAATTCACAAAACAATATTATGTAATGCATAAGAGGAGATGTGAAGCTCCCCCTACACACGTATATCATATAAAGAAGAGTTGTCAAGCTCCTCAATTTATAATATACTCAACATGAATCTATATGTAAGAGAGATGTTAAGCTCTCCTTGCATATAGGAAATACAAATCAAAACTTTGAATATTTCTTTAAACAAAATTTTGAAAATACCATTGTAATTAAACATAACAAATACCAATTGAAATACAAAATCAAATTTTCTCCCCCTTTATGAAAAACAAACTAAGACATGCATAGTCTTGATAACAATTTAAAAGTAATCAATTTAAACAAAATTGAAACTCAAGCACTAGCATAAACACAAAACATATATATGTATGAAAGATAGATACCAATAGAAATTGATATACTTGGAATTTAAAGCATACATACATACAAAACATATATGAGTATACAAGAAGATCAAAATGATACCAATTGAAAGAGTTCAATGATACCAATTGACATAACAATAAGTTCAAGTGTATACATCATATTCTCTACCACCCAATCATAATTCAAGTTTTAAAGATTTTCAATTTAGGGCATACATGAACATGATCTCCCATCCTACCGCCCTTGGAAGGTAGGGGTTTTCAAAGGTAGATTTGAAAATGAAGTTTTGTTTGAAAATCACTACCAAAAAGAAGAACACCGCAACTAGTTAAATGGAAAACTTGTTAACTAGCACGAAATCCTTCAAGCAAGGAATAAAACAAAATTGAAATTCACATGATAATCATCACTCTAACCAATAAAGCATAACTCATGAGAAACAAAACATGAGCAATAGATATGAGTGTACAAATAATATGTGAAGATCATAATCATGAAAAATATTCATTAAGCTCAATTATTCCTTAAAACATAATTCCCTCAAAAACATGAAAAATCATATAAAACTCCTTATTTAATTTTCAAGGCATATGTATGTCTAATACAAGCTAAAATATACATACATATCCAAAACTCAACGAGTCCACTAAATGTATATTCATGAAGGCACGTGGCTCAAAAAGATGTATATGTATAAGATTAGTTTGAACTAGATAGACATATACATGAAGTTAAATATTGACACAAAAACATCAAAACATGAAAATCTAAATCTTTACATTAAATCAATTTTCATTTCAAGGTATATGTATGTATTGTCAACACACTAAGTATACATACATATCCCTAAACACAAATGAGTCCATAAGTAGATTTGCATGAAAGGCAAATGACTCAAGGGGTATACATGGATATCTTAAAGTTTGGCAATACGAACATATATATGAAGTGAAACAAACAATCATAAAACAAATCCAAAAATGGAATACAAGTTTGAAATGTATGAATCATCAAAACTAGACTATACTAGCACATCTAATGGGTTCAAATTAGCATTCAATTTCAACTATATATAGATTTATTTGTAGCCCACTCTATGTACAAGTATATAACTAGTCTTAATGAAAACTAACACTAAACATATATTCAAAATATGAAGCATCAAAAACACATATAAAAATCATCATGATAAAAGTCATCATGGAAAACTAAAACATGGAATGAACATACTAATCCAATGACAATAAAAACATGCTATAATCAAAGATGAAATATAAAGCGTGTAAACAAATAATAAGGAGTTAGGAATTGTTACCAAAACCTAGAAGGCAACCTCCATGTCTCCAAAACTTGGTGGTCCTCTCCACCATCTCTTCCCTTGAAAGTGATGCATCCAATTTGATTTCATGAAGTACGGAACGCATCCACTCCAAGGTGCTATCACTCTCACGTCATGTGAGAGCCCACACCTACATCAAAAATAATAGGAGGGGTGGTCTTTGGTACCCACATCTTGTTGGGTCCATGGGGGTAGTCCCTTCTCTAACCAAACAAATTTCTTTGCTAAATTAGTAGTATGTAATCTATCAAAATAAAATTTAGTAAGGTGGCCCTTACGTCCACAATGTGTACATGTGTACACATGAGCATACATGATGGGTGGTGTGTCCGTGAGGAGCATGTGTATGCCGTGAAGGGTGTGCATGCATAAAAAGATGGAACTTGTTTCTTTCGAACCAAGGGTTCCAACCGTGAGTGGTTCATGGCACATTAGCTCATAGTGGAGCCCAAACAATCTACTCTCTTCTTAAGCATACAAATATCATCATTAATCTTAGAAGAAGAGGTACATGCATTAGGTAAACTAGATGAAGAAGCTACACTAGCATGGCAAACATGTGCATCAATCTTATTTGTAAAAATTCATTTTTCTTTAAACATGCATCCAAATCTTTAGAAATTGAAGCAATATTAATTTTCAAAGAATCATTTTCTTTTAAAACAAAACAACTTTTGAAGACAAGTTTTCATTTTTCTTCAAAAGAACATGGCAATCATTTTTATTTTTCAAAAAGTTATTTTCTTTAAGTGCAAGATCAAGTTGAGATTTTAATGAATCCCTCTCATTATGGACCTCAACCTTTTCTTGCAAAACACAATCAAGTTTAGAATGCAAACACTTATTTTCTTTTTCAATTTCTAGACTTTTCTTTTTCAAAATCTTATATTTTTCAATTAGTTTTTCACAAACAATGGAAAGTTCTTCATTCAAAGCATGGGCATCAATATGATCATTTGAAGAACTAGCATCATCATCACTATCTAATGGAGTTTCCGAGTGTACCTCAAGGGAGTCATTCCTTGGACCATATAGCATTGTTGTGGCTCAGATTCTCCGCTAGATTCCTCTTCTTGGATTGGCAATTGAAGCTTGGAGGTGGTGGTGGTTGTCAATTTGTTCCACACTACAAAAGCGGAATCAAAGTTAGAAACACATAAAAGATATTCTTTAGGCAAAGTGCTTCTAATAGCCTCTAGGGCTTGTGCATTGGCCCCTATATGATTGCAATCACCAAGATAACATCTCTTGGTGGCCGCAAGGAAAACATGCAAACTAGGGTCTTTAGGTACATGGACATCCTATACTTCCAAACATCAATGTTGGAAGGGTCAAAGCTAGGAGGGGTCATGAAGTCCATGGTAAACTATATATGAATGTGCAAACAAACAAATGCAAATGAGATTAGCAAGCAAATGGATCACTCCTAGGATGTTAAGCCTAAGTATCAGGAGCACTAGCTCTGATACCAATTGAAAACACCTAGAGGGGGTGAATAGGTGTGATTGCTAATCTAAGAAACTAAATGCAAACTAAGTGCGCTAAATGTGGAAGCAATGCAAATTATGCACAAACTAATACAATACAACAAGTGTAGCCGAATTCCCTTGCGAGGCTCTGGACTAACTCCCCTTGATTCCCCTTGAAATGGGTTGAGGTGCTATGTGAAGCTCTTGTTGGATAAGTATAAGTTAGGCACACACACACAAGCAATCCAAGCAATATAAAATACACACAATCAAGCCAAGCATATAAGAATGAATAGCAATATGAATAAATGCAAGGCAATATGAAATATGCACAACACAAGCAAATATGATATGATATGAATATGATGCTTTGCACAAATATAAGAGAGAGAGTTAGAGAGACAATGGATCAATACGCAAACACCAAGATTTATTTCGAGGTTCGAGCACCTTGCTCTAATCCCCGCCTACACCACCGTGTAGGATTTCCACTATCTCAACTCCCACTGAGGGAACCTCTACCAAAGAGGATTTCTTACAACTCTAGGAGTACCAAACTCCTCTCTCAAACAACCACCTCACAACGAGGGGCAAGGCCCGTAGCCAATACAATAACCAATCCACACACCTCTACCGAAGAGGCTCACAACCAAACACTATCACCTCTACCTAAGAGGGATCCACAACACAATCACCCGATCACCTCTACCGAAGAGGGATTCACAAATATAAGGGTGTTTACAACAATGAGGTTTACAACAAACAACCTCAAACACTTCTCTTTCTTTTTCTCTTATCTTTTTCCACAAAAACAAGATCCTAATAGTTTAGGATAGAAGATATAGCTCAAGTGTGGAATCAAAGTGTTTTTGGAAACAAGCAACAAAGAAAAACTACTTGGGAAATCTCTTGTATATGATAGAAAATGAAATACCAAATCAAAATCCCAAAAATAGTTTTCTTTGATTTTCCAAAAACCAAAACAAATAAAGATGAGAAGTTTTAAAGCCCCAAAAACTCTTTTAAAACTCTTTTAAACACTTCAGAAAACTGGAAATTTTTCTCTTAGAAAACTTGGCAAAAATCCCCAAAGAGATGGGGTTTATATAGCCCCTATACAAAAACTAGCCGTTAGGCTGAGTTGGCAGCTCTGACAGGCATCGGTCGACCGGCCCGGTCGACCGCCAACGGTCAAAATGTGACCGTTGGGCAATAGCGGTCGACCGGCCCGGTCGACCGAAACATCCTGAGAGCAGAACTCTCATCTCGGTCGACCGGCCGGTCGACCGTCCTAGAGACTCCAAAACGTGCACAGACTTGTGCACGTCGGTCGACCGTCCCGGTCGACCGGCCTATGGTGCGGTCGACCGGTCCGGTCGACCGACTTGGCCTGTCAGCCAGTCCACAGTTCTGCACAGATACGGGATTTGAAAATAGGTCTTTTCACTCAATAAAAATCCATAAATTCACAGTAAATCTAAAAAATAGTTTTAATCACAATAAAAACTGTTTTTCTAAAAATATGTTTTCTAAAACTTGTTTTCTCATTTTACTTTGATAACCAACTTGTGATAAAAATTTCAAGACATATATCAATCATATCAATTCATTTTTGTGTCTTGCCAATTTTATCAAAAACAAAACTTGTATTTTATCAAACTAGAATTTTCCAAAACATGAATAGGATAGTCAAAATAAGTTTGTCTAGCAAGTTAAAGCATGTATGTATATCTAGAACATATCTATATACATAGGTATAAGGTAAACTTGTTTTGATCTATTATTCATGAAAACCAAAAACCAAATCATGAAACGTGTGTGTTTTGTGCACTTGAGCATATCAACTAAACTAAACTTTACAAATGGATCTAAAACTCTATCTAAACTAGGATACCTAAGTCTTCTTGACGATCTTCATCTTCAAGTAGACTCGGTCCAAACTCCGTGATTCTCCAAGTGCAAAGGTATGATCTTTAAGCTTTGGCACCGGAATCACCATGATAAGCTTCTAATCATCTTGTTGAAGCTAATCACCAACTAATATCCTGTTAATGATCTGAAACTTAGAAACACAAGAATATTAGTGAACATAACTACATGAGTGTTGATCATCATCAAAACTAGAGTGGAAGGCCATTGGGCCAACAATCTCCCCCTTTTTGATGATGACAAAACTCATGGAGTTATATATGCATGGATTAAAGATAAGCTTCAAGGAAGCTCCCCCTTAACTCATGCATAGGATAAACAATAAATATATGCAATGAATATTAAACATGAAACATGCATATGCATAAACAATAAATGGTTCTAGATATCAAATGGAATATTCAAAACAAAATAAGCTCTAGATACTAATTACAAAGCAAACTCTATATATCAATTAAACTTAATATCTTGAGATTAAAACATAATATATGCATATAAAACATAAGCATGCATATAAAACTCAAATACTTCTCCCCTTTTTGTCAATCATCAACAAAGGGGTAAACAATCAAAACCATAGATAAAATGAGGGGTAAAAATCTTTCTCCCCTTTTGTCAATCAAAATAATACAAACAATGTTCTCCCCCTTTTGTCTAAAACAAAAACAAAGTCAATAAGGGGTGACTATAAAAAACATGATATCAATTGAAAATATGTCAATGAAGCATCTTGATACCAATAAACAAGGATCAATAAATGTTATATGCTATATACATTCATGAAGAGGAAGACGCTAAGTTAGCTTCCCTACACATTTGCATTACATGAAGAAGGGATGACAAGCCCCAATTCACATAACACATATTATGTAATGCATAAGAGGAGATGTGAAGCTCCCCCTACACACGTATATCATATAAAGAAGAGTTGTCAAGCTCCTCAATTTATAATATACTCAACATGAATCTATATGTAAGAGAGATGTTAAGCTCTCCTTGCATATAGGAAATACAAATCAAAACTTTGAATATTTTCTTTAAACAAAATTTTGAAAATATCAATTGTAATTAAACATAACAAATACCAATTGAAATACAAAATCAAATTTTCTCCCCTTATGAAAAACAAACTAAAGACATGCATAGTCTTGATAACAATTTAAAAGTAATCAATTTAAACAAAATTGAAACTCAAGCACTAGCATAAACACAAACATATATAGTATGAAAGATAGATACCAATAGAAATTGATATACTTGGAATTTAAAGCATACATACATACAAAACATATATGAGTATACAAGAAGATCAAAATGATACCAATTGAAAGAGTTCAATGATACCAATTGACATAACAATAAGTTCAAGTGTATACATCATATTCTCTACCACCCAATCATAATTCAAGTTTTAAAGATTTTCAATTTAGGGCATACATGAACATGATCTCCCATCCTACCGCCCTTGGAAGGTAGGGGTTTTCAAAGGTAGATTTGAAAATGTAGTTTTGTTTGAAAATCACTACCAAAAAGAAGAACACCGCAACTAGTTAAATGGAAAACTTGTTAACTAGCACGAAATCCTTCAAGCAAGGAATAAAACAAAATTGAAATTCACATGATAATCATCACTCTAACCAATAAAGCATAACTCATGAGAAACAAAACATGAGCAATAGATATGAGTGTACAAATAATATGTGAAGATCATAATCATGAAAATATTTCATTAAGCTCAATTATTCCTTAAAACATAATTCCTCAAAAACATGAAAAATCATATAAAACTCTTATTTAATTTCAAGGCATATGTATGTCTAATACAAGCTAAAATATACATACATATCCAAAACTCAACGAGTCCACTAAATGTATATTCATGAAGGCACGTGGCTCAAAAAGATGTATATGTATAAGATTAGTTTGAACTAGATAGACATATACATGAAGTTAAATATTGACACAAAAACATCAAAACATGAAAATCTAATCTTACATTAAATCAATTTTCATTTCAGGTATATGTATGTATTGTCAACACACTAAGTATACATACATATCCCTAAATACAAATGAGTCCATAAGTAGATTTGCATGAAAGGCAAATGACTCAAGGGGTATACATGTATATCTTAAAGTTTGGCAATACGAACATATATATGAAGTGAAACACACAATCATAAAACAAATCAAAAATGGAATACAAGTTTGAAATGTATGAATCATCAAAACTAGACTATACTAGCACATCTAATGGGTTCAAATTAGCATTCAATTTCAACTATATATAGATTTATTTGTAGCCCACTCTATGTACAAGTATATAACTAGTCTTAATGAAAACTAACACTTAAACATATATTCAAAATATGAAGCATCAAAAACACATATAAAATCATCATGATAAAAGTCATCATGGAAAACTAAAACATGGAATGAACATACTAATCCAATGACAATAAAAACATGCTATAATCAAAGATGAAATATAAAGCGTGTAAACAAATAATAAGGAGTTAGGAATTGTTACCAAAACCTAGAAGGCAACCTCCATGTCTCCAAAACTTGGTGGTCCTCTCCACCATCTCTTCCCTTGAAAGTGATGCATCAATTTGATTTCCTGAAGTACGGAAGCATCCACTCCAAGGTGCTATCACTCTCACGTCATGTGAGAGCCCACACCTACATCAAAATAATAGGAGGGGTGGTCTTTGGTACCCACATCTTGTTGGGTCCATGGGGGTTAGTCCCTTCTCTAACCCAAACAAATTTCTTTGCTAAATTAGTAGTATGTAATCTATCAAAATAAAATTTAGTAAGGTGGCCCTTACGTCCACAATGTGTACATGTGTACACATGAGCATACATGTGATGGTGTGTCCGTGAGGAGCATGTATGCCGTGAAGGGTGTGCATGCATAAAAGATGGAACTTGTTTCTTTCGAACCAAGGTTTCCAACCGTGAGTGGTTCATGGCACATTAGCTCATAGTGGAGCCCAAACAATCTACTCTCTTCTTAAGCATACAAATATCATCATTAATCTTTAGAAGAAGAGGTACATGCATTAGGTAAACTAGATGAAGAAGCTACACTAGCATGGCAAACATGTGCATCAATTTATTTTGTAAAAATTCATTTTCTTTAAACATGCATCCAAATCTTTAGAAATTGAAGCAATCTTAATTTTCAAAGAATCATTTCTTTTAAAACAAAATCAACTTTTGAAGACAAGTTCATTTTTTCTTCAAAAGAACATGGCAATCATTTTATTTTTCAAAAAGTTATTTTCTTTAAGTGCAAGATCAAGTTGAGATTTTAATGAATCCCTCTCATTATGGACCTAACCTTTCTTGCAAAACACAATCAAGTTTAGAATGCAAACACTTATTTTCTTTTTCAATTTCTAGACTTTTCTTTTTCAAAATCTTATATTTTTCAATTAGTTTTTCACAAACAATGGAAAGTTCTTCATTCAAAGCATGGGCATCAATATGATCATTTGAAGAACTAGCATCATCATCACTATCTAATGGAGTTTCGAGTGTACTCAAGGGAGTCATTCCCTTGGACCATATAGCATTGTTGTGGCTCGGATTCTCCGCTAGATTCCTCTTCTTGGATTGGCAATTGAAGCTTGGAGGTGGTGGTGGTTGTCAATTTGTTCCACACTACAAAAGCGGAATCAAAGTTAGAAACACATAAAAGATATTCTTTAGGCAAAGTGCTTCTAATAGCCTCTAGGGCTTGTGCATTGGCCCCTATATGATTGCAATCACCAAGAGTAACATCTCTTGGTGGCCGCAAGGAAAACATGCAAACCTAGGGTCTTTAGGTACATGGACATCCTATACTTCAAACATCAATGTTGGAAGGGTCAAAGCTAGGAGGGGTCATGAAGTCCATGGTAAACTATATATGAATGTGCAAACAAACAAATGCAAATGAGATTAGCAAGCAAATGGATCACTCCTAAGATGTTAAGCCTAAGTATCAGGAGCACTAGCTCTGATACCAATTGAAAAACACCTAGAGGGGGGTGAATAGGTGTGATTGCTAATCTAAGAAACTAAATGCAAACTAAGTGCGCTAAATGCGGAAGCTAATGCAAATTATGCACAAACTAATACAATACAACAAGTGTAGCCGAATTCCCTTGCGAGGCTCTGGACTAACTCCCCTTGATTCCCCTTGAAATGGGTTGAGGTGCTATGTGAAGCTCTTGTTGGATGAGTATAAGTTAGGCACACACACACAAGCAATCCAAGCAATATAAAATACACACAATCAAGCCAAGCATATAAGAATGAATAGCAATATGAATAAATGCAAGGCAATATGAAATATGCACAACACAAGCAAATATGATATGATATGAATATGATGCTTTGCACAAAATAAGAGAGAGAGTTAGAGAGACAATGGATCAATACGCAAACACCAAGATTTGTTTCGAGGTTCGAGCACCTTGCTCTACATCCCCGCCTACACCACCGTGTAGGATTTCCACTATCTCAACTCCCACGAGGGAACCTCTACCAAAGAGGATTTCTTACAACTCTAGGAGTACCAAAATCCTCTCTCAAACAACCACCTCACAACCGAGGGGCAAGGCCCGTAGCTAATACAATAACCAATCCACACACCTCTACCGAAGAGGCTCACAACCAAACACTATCACCTCTACCTAAGAGGGATCCACAACACAATCACCCGATCACCTCTACCGAAGAGGGATTCACAAATATAAGGGTGTTTACAACAATGAGGTTTACAACAAACAACCTCAAACACTTCTCTTTCTTTTTCTCTTATCTTTTACACAAAAACAAGATCCTAATAGTTTAGGATAGAAGATATAGCTCAAGTGTGGAATCAAAGTGTTTTTGGAAACAAGCAACAAAGAAAAACTACTTGGGAAATCTCTTGTATATGATAGAAAATGAAATACCAAATCAAAATCCCAAAAATAGTTTTCTTTGATTTTCCAAAAACCCAAAACAAATAAAGATGAGAAGTTTTAAAGCCCCAAAAACTCTTTTAAAACTCTTTTAAACACTTCAGAAAACTGGAAATTTTTCTCTTAGAAAACTTGGCAAAAATCCCCAAAGAGATGGGGTTATATAGCCCCTATACAAAACTAGCCGTTAGGCTGAGTTGGCAGCTCTGACAGGCATTGGTCGACGGCCCGGTCGACCGCCAACGGTCAAAAATGTGACCGTTGGGCAATAGCGGTCGACCGGCCCGGTCGACCGAAACATCCTGAGAGCAGAACTCTCCTCTCGGTCGACCGGCCCGGTCGACCGTCCTAGAGACTCCAAAACGTGCACAGACTTGTGCACGTCGGTCGACCGTCCCGGTCGACGGCCTATGGTGCGGTCGACCGGTCCGGTCGACCGACTTGGCCTGTCAGCCAGTCCACAGTTCTGCACAGATACGGGATTTGAAAATAGGTCTTTTCACTCAATAAAAATCCCATAAATTCACAGTAATCTAAAAAATAGTTTTAATCACAATAAAAACTTTTTTCTAAAAATATGTTTTTCTAAAACTTGTTTTCTCATTTTACTTTGATAACCAAACTTGTGATAAAAATTTCAAGACATATATCAATCATATCAATTCATTTTGTGTCTTGCCAATTTTATCAAAAACAAAACTTGTATTTTATCAAACTAGAATTTTCCAAAACATGAATAGGATAGTCAAAATAAGTTTGTCTAGCAAGTTTAAAGCATGTATGTATATCTAGAACATATTCTAATATACATAGGTATAAGGTAACTTGTTTTGATCTATTATTCATGAAAACCAAAAATCAAATCATGAAACGTGTGTGTTTTGTGCACTTGAGCATATCAACTAAACTAAGCTTTACAAATGGATCTAAAACTCTATCTAAACTAGGATACCAAGTCTTCTTGACGATCTTCATCTTCAAGTAGACTCGGTCCAAACTCCGTGATTCTCCAAGTGCAAAGGTATGATCTTTAAGCTTTGGCACCGGAATCACCATGATAAGCTTCTAATCATCTTGTTGAAGCTAATCACCAACTAATATCCTGTTAATGATCTGAAACTTAGAAACACAAGAATATTAGTGAACATAACTACATGAGTGTGATCATCATCAAAACTAGAGTGGAAGGCCATTGGGCCAACAAAGACTTCTGGGAAAAGAACACATGAGATGGCGTTCAAGGACGAAAGCCCCGAGGAACCAATTGTTAATGCAAAAATTGAACCAAGAAGAAGTCAGTGATTTAGAATCTCAAAATCTTTTGGTCCAGATTTCATAGCATACGCTATTGAAAGCGAGTCTCAAATATTTAAAGAGGCTATGTCTACCCCAGAAGTAAAAATGTGGAAAGAATCTATAAATAGAGAAATAGAATCCATACTAAGTAATCATACTTGAGAATTTGCAAACTTACCTCCTGGCAGTAAACCAATTGGGCGTAAGTGGATTTTCAAAAGAAAATTAAAACCCGATGATCTATCGATAAGTACAAGGCTAGATTAGTATCCAAGGGCTATCGATAAAAGGAAGGACTTGACTACTTCGATACTTATTCACCAATAACAAGAATAACCTCAATTCGAATGTTGATTGCAATTGCAGTATTACATAACTTCGATATCCATTAAATGGATGTCAAGGCTGCATTCTTAAACAGTGAATTAAATGAAGAAATATATATGGAGCAACCTGAAGGATTTATAGTCAAGGGCCAAGAATACAAAGTGTGTAAATTGGTAAAATCCTTATACGGTCTAAAGCAGGCTCCAGAACAATGGCATGAGAAATTCAATAATATCATGATCAAAGATGGATTCACTATCAATAAATGCGATAAGTGTGTTTACACTAAAACAGTTGAAAATACATGTATCATTGTTTGTCTTTATGTAGACGACATGTTAATACTTGGGACTAATATTGAAATTATAAGTCCACTAAAAGAATGTTATCCAACAGTTTTGACATGAAGGATCTGGGGGTTGCCGATGTAATTTTAGGAATTAAAATCACAAGAACACTAGATGGAATCAGTCTATCTCAATCTCACTACATAGATAAGATGATAGAAAGATTCAAGGATCATGAGATAAAGGAGAATACAAATCCTTTTCTCCACACATTCACCTTTGTAAGAATACAGGAACTGGAGTACGCCAGTTGGAGTATTCTCAGATTATCAGAAGTTCAATGTATTTAATGAATTGCACTAGACCCGATATTGCTTACGCTGTAAGCAAGTTAAGCAGATACACTAATAACCCTTGTAATGATCATTGGACTGCTCTACTACGATATTAGGTTACGTATCACATATCAAGCAATATGTCTTGAGATATGGACAATATCCACCTATGCTTAAAGGATACAGTGATGCTAATTGGATTGCAGATTCTAAGAAATCAAAATCAACTAGCGGATACGTATTTACTCTAGGAGGAGTAGCAGTACCTTGGAAATCTTTCAAACAAACATGTATTGCCCATTTTACTATAGAATCAGAATTAATAACCTTAGATAAGGCTAGAGAAGAAGCAGAATAGTTTCGACAATTTTTGGAAGATATACCATTATGGGAAAAGGCAGTGCCCGCTATATGCATACACTGCGATAATCAAGCAGCTATATATAGGGCACAAAATTTTATATATAACGGTAAGTCTAGATATATTCATTGTAGACATAATACCGTTAAGCAGTTGCTCTCAAATGGAATTATCTCTATTGACTTTATCTCGTCAAAAGATAATTTAGCGGATCCGCTTACCAAATGTTTAAGTGAAGAGCGTATAAACTACGCATCGTGGGGAATGGGTCTAAAAGCCCAACCTTACCGAGTCAGCTTAATGGAAACCTCACTTAGCGAATGAAGATCCCACGGACTAAGCTCAAGAGAAAAAACTAGTTATGATTGACTCAGCAAGTAAGCACTTAGGAGCTTGACTCCAATTCATTCCTAAGGTGCACACAAGTGCTTTCTACAAGTGGATTAAGGATAAGCTTAACATTTTTACTGATGCCTACATCTTGTTATTAAACAAGTGGAGTAGAGTAGACTACTCTTAATTGGACGATCACCTATGTAAGTATAGAGCTGGGTCGGCTCTTTAGGAATTTCAATGGAGGCTGTTATTCCCTAACGATACTCTCTGAAACTAAGAATGTCCAGGGCCAAAATAGACACAATCAAGAACCAATGTTGATTTAGAAAGTTATTGTGTGAAACTCGTTGACTTGGCTTACACTAACGGCTAATAATTCATGACCTAGTTTACTGATTAACCAGTAAGTTCGATAAAGATTTCACTATGGAAGGTTCAAGACCTAGTTCACCTATTCTGATGCAGTTTCTTTTCTAAAGTACCTTTCACTATAGAGTCAGTCTCTTTATGTGTCAATTCCTTGAATCTCCATTCATTGTGGGGGATTATTGGGAAATATAAAGAATTAAATGTGAATCTTTGAGTTGAATTATGGTGAGATCCGTTGATAAAATCAATTGGATAATGGTTGGAGTGTATTCTCCTTTAATTGGGGATTTACGTGTTATATTCACATGTTCAATTCCGACTGCGAACGAATGAGATATTCAAGTCTAAAGTTTGTCTAATTCAAAAGTCAAAAGGGGACTAAAGGTAGCTAAAAGTATTTAGTCTTACATTGGCCATGGGATGGAATTGAAGTGTTTAAATAGAGAAAAATAGGAACAAAGGGTGTGCCATTTGGGTACTTAAAATTTTCACACGCGATTAGGGGGAAACCATGCCCGCGCGCGCGCCAACGCGGCCGGCCAGCCTCAGACTCGGGTTCCCGGTCCAGTTCTTTTTGAACCAGGTCTCACAGGTATGGGTTACATCGAATCTCACCCGCTCCGCCATCTGGATCCGAAACGCCGCAATGGTTGACAGGAAGCCACCGCGAATCGTTACAACGGTTAGGGGGTTCCTATCTGAAACAAACCGTTGCAACAGTTCAGACCAAACCGCTGCAACTGTTCGGACGGATTTGCCCCTCCCGAAGCGCTATAAATAACGCTCCTTTTCTCTCATTTCAACACACAGCCAACAGAAAAGCAGAACAAGTTCCTTCTTCTACATTCGGAAGTAGAAATTCTGCAATTCGGATTCTGAAGTGACTTCCAACAAGAAGAGAAAATTCTGCAACTCGGATTCCAAAGTGACTTCCAACAGATTCTGAAGATTTTCTCTCATTTCAACACACAGCAAACAGAAACCAGAACAAGCTCCTTCTTCTACATTCGGAAGTGAAAACTCTGCAACTCGGATTTTGAAGTGACTTCCAATAAGAAGTGAAAATTCTGCAACTCGAATTTCGAAGTGACTTCCAACAGATTCTGAAGATTTGTTCTGAAAGCAGTCTTAGAAAATTTAACAAATTCTTTAAGAGAATTGTTGTCTGAATCTGTGACTTCCAAAGAAGAATATTCTTCTATCTTCCTCCTTTCTCTACAGTGGGTGTTCCTCCAAAGTAATGACAAATATCCTCCTTGAAATTTGTCTTCGTCTGCTGCTTTGATAATCCTGTGAAGGTACTGGTTAACTACAGTTCGATCATACGGTAATTTGGTAGTGCTATCCAAATATCATGAAGGAGTGTTGTCCTTTGGAGACCAGCGTCCAGTAACCCTTTAGCACCGTAGCGGGGGACGTAATTGTCTTAAGGATATTCGCTATAAGCGTACCTAACTCCAAGTAGTATAAGTGAATTAATTTTCTTTATACAGGGGTTATACTGATATTCAGTATATTGAGACTGACTTATACCAGTCTAATTGGTGTTTAACTAAGGAAGGTAATTGAAAGGTGGTTCTTTAATTAAAGAACGTTCTATTGAACGGAAAACCTCCCACCTGATATTTACCGATTTAGCCAATTTGATCGGTCACATTGATTAGCTGTCAGATTGATCCTAAACTAACAAGAGCAACTTCACGTTGAAGTTCTTCGAGATGGCCGCAGATAAACTCATGGAATCATCCTAACCACCAGATGGTAAACATGTCAGAAAATGTCCTTATCCGTCGATTTCTCTGATACAAGTGAAACTTGAGAAAGCAATTTAGCACAATTATATTTGTAAAGGGGAGAACAAGCCCTTTCAATCAGAAAGATAATCCTATATTTCTGTACTTGTTTCATTGTCAGTCCCCTTCAAGCTCATGAATCAAGATATCAGAATGGAAATTGAACAGTACCCTCAAATTGACTTGGAAGTTTATATGGAACCTTCAACTGAACTGGAATTTGACAATTTGTGCAGTATCTCATTGAACTGCTTAGAACTGTTCAATGTCGACAACTGTATGTTCTGTCCAATTTCAGTGATCATTAACAACCTGAATTTACCTTCATAACCTAAAATAATAAGAATGAGTGGTAAATCTGATGCCATACAATCTCAGCTGCCGTATTAGACACAGTCCAAATTGCTCTTCCATGAGATGGAAGTTGCCGAGATCAGTCAAAGCAGGGTACAATATAGATGCCTAGAGAACAATTTTTCTGTTCATCATGCACAAACTGCACATAATTGTAATGACAAATCGGTACTCTAATACCAATTGTTTCTCTCAAGATCAACGTTTGCGAAATTTGACAATATGATCAGTACTTGTAAAAGAAAATTATTGTAAAGCAAATTAGTAATACCTAAATAAAAGAGCAATAAGAAATAACACGAGAATTTAACGTGATTCGGCCCAAACTTGACCTACGTCCACGGGGAGAGAACTTGAGAGAGATTTATTAATAACTTGATACAAAGAGATCTAATTTTGTTCTTGATGCAACAAGAGTATTCACCTTCCTCCTTAATCTAGACCTAGAGTAAAAGAGTATTACCTTATTTCTATGCACATTCACCTTACTCATCTCTTTCTCGGCTTTCTTCTGATCTCCTTGGTGTTCTCCACATTTTTCTCCTAGAGATCAGCTTCATTGAGACAATTACAATACTGAGTTACAACCTTTATTTATAGGATTTTACAAAACAACTTCTATTTAGAGTATGAGATGATCTTAACCATTGGATGCTTAAAGAATCTTGATCAATCCTATTAAGAGTTGACCTCTTTGATATAGAAGAATTCTAAGCCCTTTAATCTTTAAAAATAAATCTTCATTGAATAAAATTGAGTCATATTCGTACTCCACCAGAAAAGAAAACTGGCGCCAGAAAAGAAAACTTGATTTGGCTTCAGAAAATGCCGTGTATAGGGCCTTTTTGGTTGTTGTAATTGGCCGTAAGTCGTAATTCGGAAGTGGTAAACTTTTTTACAGTTGTAAATAAGTTACATGCAAATAAGTTTTACGGTGTTTTGTTGGTAATGTAAAATTGTAAGAGAAAGTGTATCGTGTTTTTCAGTGTTTGGTTATTGTAATGTATAAGTCATAAGTGAAAAAGTTGACCACAAAATTAACTGTTTGGGGATTTAAAAATATTAAAAAATGCTAATAAATACTAAAAATAGTAAATATTAATAATATATAATTATTTAATAAATTAAATAATTAAAAATTAAATTAAATATATTAAATAATATAATAATTAATTAATTAAAATATTTTTAAAATATTAAGTATTAAAAATATAAAAATATATATTAAGTATTAAATAATTATGTATTAAAAAATTAAATATAATTAAATATTTTAAAAATTTTAAAAAGCCAATAAAAATAATAAAAAACGCCAATAAATACTACAAATAGTAAATATAAAAATATAATATATTAAAAATTAAATAAGTATAAATATTAAAATATAACATATAAAATATTAAATAATTAAACATATAACATATAACATATTAAATAATTAAAAATATTAAATATTAGTAAATATTAAAAAATATTAAAAATTAAATTATGAAATATTAAATGTATAAAAAATATTAAATTAGCAATAAATTTAATAATAATATTTAATCTAATAATTAAAAAGAATTTCTCATAATTTAAAAAATTTGTTTAATAATAAAATGTATTAATCTAATTACAATTAACTATCTGCAATACAGATTTGTATGACCACTAAATTAATTGTTTGTGCTGCAAGTGGTTTATAAGTGAGATTTGCATGACCACAAAATTAACTATTTGTGCTGCAAGTGGGTTATAAGTGGAATTTGCATGACCACAAAAATTAACTGTTTGTATTTCAAATAGATCGTAAGTGAGATGCAATGGCATTTATGACTTACGATGAAACAAACATCATAAGTCGTAAAAGGCTATAAGTCACTTGCGACTTACGGCCTTTTACGATGAAACAAACAAGCTCATAGTCGACTACTTCTGAAAGCTAATCGACTAGTCCCTCCAATTAGTCAACTAATAGGTTTATTAGTCGATTACTGTAAACTGCTTCTTCTCTGTATCCTACTTCTGTATCTGCCCTAGTCGACTACTAGTCTATTAGGCTTATGTATTAGTCGATAATATCCTTACTAGTTGACTAATCAGCACCATCTGGGTTTTCTTTTTACTTCAAGCCATCATCTTCTCCAACTCAATTAGATCTTCTTGGACCATCATCTTCTCTAAAAAATAAGACAAAATCCTAATAATCTCCACCTTGACTTGCTTTTCAAGCCTTTAGTAAAAAACTTTGAGATTTGGATAAATACCTTGGTCTTTTCGTTGTTTGTAACCGTACCGTGAAACCTTTAACTCTTGCCCCCTCTGACCGGGCTTTTGGCTGATTTACCGCCATGGCTTGGGCCGTTTCGAGCCTTACCCAGATGCACTCTTTCTCTTTCCTGCAATACTTTGCCTTTAGCTTAGCCTGTTCCCTTTTTCGTGAATGTATGAATCCAAAGCGATTCAAAAATGCATTTCCCCTCTGAAATTGACTGACCTAATTCACGTCCCGTTGCAGTTTTCCTTGAAGCTCCACATCGCAATGAACTCCCTTCCAAGCTTATCCTTGAAACTCCACCTCGAACTAAGTTTTCTTCTTTCAACTTGTATAACCATTCACACTTCTCTCCTTTCAGGATTACTTTACCTTATCTCCTTGGCTAACTGTGATGGCGCCTTATTGCACTTGGATCCGACGTCCTTCTTCGTCGAGCACCTATATGGAGATTAGATTGTATCGTGCCTCCGGGATATATAGGACCGCCTCCAGAGCATGCACTGTCCCATCTCTTTTTGTAATCATGACTGTCCCAGTGCCAATAACCTCGCAAGCCGAGCCATCCACCATTTTGACAATGCCTTCCTCTTTTGCAATTAAGGTGTTGAACAGCTCTTTTGGGAATATACATGAACTATACTAGCCAAATCAAATATTCAGTTTTTATCTTGAGAAGTGTTATTTTGTAAGAAGCCATTAATATTTCGGTGTCATCTACACCGCATAATGCTCTGTCTGCTCCGCAGTTTGCCCATTTTTCTTCATTCACTCTTGCCGAGGCTTGCAGTCATTCTTCCAATGACCTTCCATGTGACAAAGTGACACGCATTTAACGAGCCCGGACCTTTCTTTCTTTCTTCTCTTCCTTTCCTTCCCGTGACCATCAAACTCGATCATGTCTTCTCTTCTTGATTTGGTCTTTTTCTAATCTTATTAGATAAGAAAGTTAATATGACCTTCTCTAAGATGGCAGTTTCCTTACTATAGAGCATGGTGATGACAATGTGATCATATGATTATGGAAGCGAACTAAGAAGTATCAATACTTCTCCTTCTCGTTGATCTTAGCATCAACAATTAGAAACTCGCTGATGATTTTGTTAAAGAAGTTTAGATGCTCCAACACTGCTATCCCTTCGTTCATGTGTAGCTCATATAGTTGTTTCTTGAGATATAGCTTGTTGGAGAGGCTTTTCGTTATATACAATATTTTTAACTTTGACCACAATTCTGCAGCCGTTTCTTCATCTATCACATTGGACATCACCTCGTCTGTGAGACATAGTTGGATCGTGCTTGCCGCCTTTAGATTCATCTACTCTCAATTCTCGTTTGACGTACATGCAAGTTTTGATGACTTATCCTGCAAGGTCTTGTGAAGACCCTCTCGCATCAGTAACGCCTTCACCCTCTTTTGTTATAATCTAAAGTTTTTTTTTTAGCCATTGAACTTCTCGTCCTTAAAGTTTGTCGTAGAGCTTCTTATCTTAGACATATCTCTCTTTGTCATCCTTTAGCTCTGACACTAATTGTTGTAACAAACCAGTCGGCACTCTAATACCAATTATTACTCTCAGGATCGACGTTTGCGAAACTCGACAATATGATCAGTATTTGCAAAAGAAAACTATTGTAAAACAAACTAGCAATACCTAAACAAAAGAGCAATAAGAATGACACGAGGATTTAATGTGGTTCGGCCCAAACTTGGCCTATGTCTACGTGGAGAGAACTTGAGAGAGCTCTATTAATAGCTTAATACAAAAAGATCTAACCTTCCTCTTGATGTAATAAGAGTCTTCATTTTTCTCCTATCTAGACCTAAATTATAAGAGTATTGCCTTATCTCTACGCAACCTTTACCTTCCTCCTCTCTTTCTCGGCTTCCTTCTGATCTCCTTGGTGTTCTCCACTTTTTCTCTTTGAGATTAGCTTGATTGAGACAATTACAATGTTGGGTTACAACCTTTATTTATAAGATTTTACAAAACAACTCCTATTTGGACTATGAGATGATATTGACCATTAAATGCTTGAAGAATCTTGATTAATTCTATTAGGAGTTGATCTCCTTGATCTAAAAAAATTTTAAATCCTTTAACCTTTAAAAATAAACCTTCATTGAATAGAAACTGAGTTCTATTCGTACTCCATCAGAAAAAAAATGGCGCCTGAAAAAAAAACTGATTCTGCTTCAAAAAACGCCCTGTATAGTCGACTAGTCCTGAAGGCTAGTCGACTAGTCCCCCCAATTAGTCGACTAATAGGTTTATTAATCGACTACTATAGGCTGCTTCCTCTCTGTATCCTGCTTCTGTATCTGCCCTAGGCTTGTGTGTTAGTCTCCTTTACTAGTTGACTAATCAGCATCATCTGAGTATGCTTCTTCTTTCTTCAAGGCATAATCTTCTCCAGCTCGATTGGATTTTCTTGAACTATTATCTCCTCTTGAAAACAAAGCAAAATCCTAATAATATTCACATTGTAATTATTTTTACGAATGTTTAAAAATATCTAAATGTCGGTTTTTTTAAAATCTACTACATCTCTGTCATGTTAGGGGCTGGAATTTGGGGAAAAAACGGGAGACGATAGCAAATTGCAGAGGACCGCCGATGAAATTATCTGTATCTTGTGGGGGACAACATTGGAGTTATTCTCTTCCTTCCCCCTTTTAGATGCAACATTTTGTGTTGTATGATCATTATCAAGTGCAGCTGGCTACATGATTGCTATTGTATTGTGAAGCTCTTTCATCAATCTCTGTGGAATGAAAAAATGAGGACAGAGGTATTCTTTTTACTCCCCATGTACAATCTAGTTTGCTTTCTTCATTGTAATTATTGCCTCAAGTGTTCTTTCTTACCCTTTAAAGAAAGCTTTAAGATATCAGAACATTATGGTCAAAGCCTTTGGATGAGGTCCCCTTTGTTATTGATTTGCCCTCTCACTTCCTACAAGCCATCATTTGAGAATATTCTTCATGTCCACCTACTTGCTGCCTTGCCTGCAGGGTTCCTGGGGGAGAATGATGGGCTCTCTGAAACTTTGGGGCCAGGAAGCAGATTTTGGCTGTGAGTGCTCTTGTGAGAAAAGTTTGAAGCTGATGGTTAAGTGTTGTGAGTGCAACTTGTGATCCTCTGCTTGAAATCTGAAGGCCCTTTTCCTCCATGATGGTTGTTTTTTTTTTTCTTTTTGTGTGTGTGTGTGGTGTGGTGGTGTGGGGGGGGGGGGGGGGGGGGGGGGGGGAATAGGGTTGATCAATGCGTGCTTGCTAGGAATCCCGCTACAACGGTCAGCACTCAAACTTACCTTTTAATGGAAATGTGAGTTGGGCTCCTCATTTTGTGAGGTGGCCACGCCAACTCATGGGAGCAAACCTCTAACATCAACTCTCTCTCCTTACCTTACTCCATCCTAAGCATATTTTCACTTCTCCGGACATGTGGTAATGAAAACTAAAACAAAATGACATTTTTATCATCAACTCCCTATCGACGTCTTACTGGTTTTCAGAAGAAAACAATTATTTTCGGAAATTTAGACTACTCAAACTCCTCTTAAAAGTAAGATGCATATGTGGCTTTAATTTTATGATCGTCTTTTAACAACGGATAATCTTTCCAAAAGGGGAATTCAAATCTCTTCTCCGTGCTTACTTTGCGGGGTAAATCCATAAATGTTGCACATATTTTTCTGTATTGCCCTTCGCCCTGAAACTTTGGGCATCTTAGAGAAATTATTTGCTATTCCTCTGGTCTTCTTCCATCGCATCCCTTTACGGGGATTGGAGGCTCTCCAACATCCCGCACAGTTAAGCTAACCGATGAGATTGTGTTGTCAACGCAACCTTTTGGGTAGTTTGACTCGAGCAGAATCAACGACTTTTTAATGCCAAATCCTCTTCTATTTTGGAGCTTGGTAGTCGGATTCCTTGCTGGTAACTCTTTGGTAACTGCACTTCCCTCTCTACAAAAGTCGCAAGCTGTTATAGTGTGTTGTTTTCGGCACTTCCGGTCTATTGTGATGTATTATTAGTTTCTTTGTAACTTTACCACTCTCCCCCTCCCCGCCCCGTTGTATTCCCTCATTCTTTATTATTTTAATAATATGAGGCCAAGGTCTCACTTTTCCCAAAAAAAATGAATTGGAATCAAATGAGCTTTTTCCAAGTTCGGCATGCTCGCTTTAGATTGTGATGTAAATTGTATATGCTTCAGATGAATCCGATTTCTTATGTGTGCTGGATTCTGAAACGAGTGTTGTCATCTCTGTGGAAAAAATAAGAAGGAAAGAAAGGCCTTGATTTTCAAGAAGATTGTTAACATTTTCAGTACATACTGTTTAACAAATGTGATAATTAAGGGGCTACTCAGTTTGTAGCTCTAACTACATGCAACTGTTGTTCCTATAGTTTGAATGTGCATATATACGCTATTTGGTTGACAACTTGTAACTATAACTCCAACAATAGTAAATAAGAAATAAATGGTTGACGTGGCGCATGAGAAAGGTAAGTATTGCATTAAAAAGTTAATTTTTCTAACGTGACCGCATCGTTATTAGATTTTTCTGGAGATTTTGCTGCATGGAAAAAGGAGTTGGAGCGGTTGGAGTTGCGTATAGTTCCAACTACAGCAAAATCAAATGTATTTTTATTCAAACCAATGTATCCTTTAAAAAAACTTGATAGTATTCTTACCTCATGAACCCCAACTCCACCTTTATTATCTAATAATTAGTGGTCCTTGACAAATAATACTTTTTTAAATGATCTCTAGCGAGTTTTTCTTAATGAGTTGTATTTTTGATAAGTGATTAACAATGGCTTTAGTGCTTGAAGATGACATGATGGAATCTAGGAAAGGTGTGCGTTGGCCCTCCCTCCCCCATAAAAAGAAGGAAAACAGGTTGTCAGCCGTTTGGTGCAAAAAGGAGTAGGAAATGCACTACACTTGAAAGGGACCTTCTCCTTCATTTGTCTCAAGATGATTTGTTGCCCTAGCTATTATATTCTCACACCAAAAATGAGAGAGAGAGAGATATATTAAATTTTGTGTAACTCATGTTAGCTTTTGGAACCATGCAGTTCAATAATGGAGATAGGATTCAAGAATTTTATGGGCTTGTTGTTGGACTCGGGGCTCCATCCCAAAAGACTAGTTTGTTAGGTGGAGTTGTCCAAATCCTTATAAGCCCAAGACCATCCCCACGTCTAGCCGATGTGGGACTATTTGTTTGACCCAAAAATCCCAACAATTCCCCCTCGACTCGAACAAAGAGTCTCCCTGCAAGCTCAACTATCTTCACACCGGAAGATTAAATGCTCCATCGAGATCCAACTATTTACCGACTGTTGTCGGTCACTCCTCTGCACTGCGGTGCTTCACAGGGGCTTATTACGCCTTTTTCGCCAGTGGGGTCAGCAGGCCTATAACTATTTACCGACTGCTGTCGGTCACTCCTCTGCACTGCGGTACTTCACAGGGGCTTATTACGCCTTTTTCGCTAGTGGGGTCATGTCAGCAGGCCCATTGCGCCTTTTTGCGCCATTGTACACGACTAAGTTCGGGGCATGGCTATGATAGCACATGTTGGACTCGGGGCTCCATCCCAAAAGACTAGTCTGTTAGGTGGAGTTGCCCAAATCCTTATAAGCCCAAGACCATCCTCACGTCTAGCCGATGTGGGACTATTTGTTTGACCCAAATCCCAACACTTGTTGCTGTCGAAAGGGACACAGAGAATTAAGAAAAAGAAAAAAGGGAAGGTGATTTGAGGTTCCATGCAACGAGAGAGTTCTTTACCGAGAGCGTGGTCAGAGTTGGGAGGAGGAACTGTTTAGCTGTGGTGGGATGGCATCATCTAACTGTAGATTGTAGCAGAGTGGTTGGAGAATGATGCAAGGGGAGGATAGAGCTGAGTTATAGTCTCTTTGGCTGCAGAATTGCAACAAGCAGAGTAGGTAGCTCTCAGCAGCAGCATGATCAACGGAGGTCTCTGAAGTTGGAGTTTTTCTTTTATATGTTTGTACATTTTGTATTCTCCGGCCAACCGTTCGTATACAGTTAATTGTCTTCTGGGGAACTTAAGGGTTCTTGTACGAGACTGAGATTGTTTTCATTAATTTCTTTTAATAAAATGTGGGGGAACGTATTGGTTCACTGTTTTTCTAAAAAAAATAATGGAGATAGATGAAGCTATTGGGGTTTTCTTTTTGAAAAATACTTTTTCTACACACTTTTACACGCAGAAACAATATATTTTGGTCTATATATCAGAGAAAAGATTAATAACGTTTATACAGATCCACTGGTATTATTTTTTGTTAGAACTGACAACTAATCAAGATCACCGATCTAATTGGCCAGTTCGATGGGTATCAGGTAGGAGGTTTTTCGTTCAATAGATTCCTTAATTACAGAAACACTTTTCAATTTTCTTTCTTAATTAAACACCAATTAGACTGGAATTGGTCAGTCTCAATATATAATCAAATATATTCACAGTATTATTTATAAAATAAATATTCTAGCATAATCTGTGTAAAAAGAATGTTAGTCCAATTATACAGTATATGGAGTGAGGTACGCATATAGCGAATCTCTTTAAGACAATTACTTCCCCCGCTACAGTGCTAGCAGGTTACTAGACGCTACTCTTTCAAGATACAACACTTTTTCATGATATTTAGATAGCACTACCAAATCACCGTACAGTCGAACCTTAGTTAATTAGTACCTTCACTAATTGGAATTTCAAAGCTTGTACCAAGACAAATTTCAGAGAGAATTTTGCTTAATATAGAGGAATATTCACTGCAAGAGAAGGGAGCGAGAGAAGAATTTATGTCTTAAGAAGATGCAGATTAAGACAAAAATTCTGAAATTCTTCAGATTTTCTGTTCTTCTGTTTGTCTATCTGTTTGTTTTGTTTGTATTGAAAATGAATGAGAGGAGCGCTGTTTATAGTGCTCTTAGGAAAAACCTGATGGAGGGAGCAGTTGTGACGTTTTTGTGAACCATCACAACTGTTCTGTCTGAATCATTGCAACAGTTCCTGTCTGAACCGCTCCAATACATCTAGTCTGAATCGTTGGTAACGGTTCTATGAACCGCTCCAATTGCGCACCCGGGTCAGGTCGGGCACTGGTAATTGCCCACACCGGCGATCCATATCCAATAACCTGCATCCCCACTCGATTCAAAAAGAACGGTTCTGTGAACCGCTCCAATTGCGCACCCCGGTCGGGTCGGGCACTGGTAATTGCCCACACCGGCGAACCATATCCAATAACCTGCATCCTCACTCGATTCAAAAAGGATTAGGTGTAGATTGGTCAAAACAGAACCACGCCCACGCCCAGACCCAGGCCTGGGCCTGGGCCTGGGCCTGGGCCTGGGCTCCGGCACTGGTGCCAAGACGGGACGAGACGGGCGGCCATGGCCGCGCGCGTGTGGGCATGGTTTCCACCCAAATACGCTCGAAAACTCCAAGTACCCAAAGGGCACACCCTTTATTCCCATATTTTCATATTTAAACCCCTAACTTTTCACACCATATCCAATGTGGGACTAAAGTAATTTAGCTTCTTTTAGTCCCTTTTAACTATTGAATTAGTCTAACTTCCAACTTGAATATCTCGTTCATTTAAAAACGGAATTAAACATGTGAATGTACCACGTTAATCCCCAATGGAAGGAGATCACACTCCAACCATTATCCGTGTGATACTATCAATGGATCATGCCTCAATTCAGCTCAAAAATTCACTTAAAATTCTTCATTTTCAACAATCTCTCATAATGAATGGAGGATTCAAGAAGTTGGCACACAATAAGAATAACTCTATCGTGAAAGTTACTTTAAGAAAGAAACTGCATCAGGATAGGTGAATTAGGTCTTGAACCTTTCATAGTGAAAGTCTTATCGGACTTACTGGCCACTTAGTGAACTAAGTCTTGAACTATTTGTCCTAAATATTATCGTTTGTGTAAGCCAAGTCATCAGGCCTCAAACAGTAACTTTTCAAAATCAACTTTGATTTTTGGTTGTGTCCATTTTGACCCTATACATTCTTAGTTTCAAAGAGTATCTTTAGAAAATCACAGCCTCCATAGAGACTCTCAAAGAACCGACCCAGCTCTATACTCACATAGATGAATGTACTATTAAAAGTAGTCTACTTTACCCTACTTATTTTAATAACAAGATATATGCATTATTAAAAACGTTAAACTTATCCTAAATCCACTTGTAAAAAGCACTTGGGTGCACCATAAGAATGGGTTAGAGTAAAGCTCCTAAGTGCTTACTGACATAGCAATCACAACTAGTTTTTCCTCTTGAACTTAGTCTGTGGATCTCCAGTTGGTAAGTGAAGTTTTCATTAAGCTAATTCGGTAAGGTTAGGTCTTTAACTCCATTCCCCTCGATGCGCAGTTTATGCACTCTCCACTTAAATCTTTAGTAAACATATCCGCTAGATTATCTTTTGACATACAAAGTCAATATAGATAATTCTATTTGAAAGCAACTACTTAATGGCGTTATGTCTATGATGAATGTATTTAGATTTACCATTATATATAAAGTTTTATTCCCTAGATATCGTTGCTTGATTATCGCAGTAAATACATATGGTGGGCACTGGCTTAGGCCACAGTGGTATATCTTTCAAAAATTGTCGAAGCCATTTTGATTCTTCTCTAGCCTTATTCAAGGCTATAAATATTAATTCCATTGTGGAACAGGTAATACATGTTTGTTTGGAAGATTTTTAAGAAACCGCTACGCCTCCAAGAGTAAATATGTATTTGCTGATTGATTTTGATTCCACAAAATCTACAATCCAATTTGCAGCATTGTACCTTTCAAGTAAAGGTGGATACTTTCATATCTCAGTGCATATTTCTTTATATTAGATACTTAGCTTACTACTGTGGAAGAACAGTCTAATATGATCATCGTTAGGGTTACTAGTGTATCAGCTTAATTTGATTATAACGTAAGCAATATCGGGTCTAGGGAAATAAATTATATATATTAGACTTTCGTTGATTTGAGAATACTCCAACTGTCATGTTCCAGTTCCTGTATTTTTTCAAAGGTGGGTATGTGGGAGAAAATGATTCCTATTTCTTTTATCCCATGTTCTTTAAATCTTTCTATCATCTTATCTATGTAATGAGATTGAGATAAACTGATTCCATTGATATTTTTTGTAATTTTAATTCCTAAATTACATTAGCGACCCCCAGATCTTTCATGTCAAAGCTGTTGGATAGCATACATTTTGTAAACTTAATAACTTAAATATTAGTCCTAATTATCAACATGTCGTCTACATAAAGACAAACAATGATACATGCATTTTTCAACTATTTTTGTATAAACACATTTATTGCATTTATTGATAGTGAATCCATCTTTGATCAGACACTATCGAATTTTCACGCCATTGTTTTAGAGTCTATTTTAAACCGTATAAGGATTTGACCAATTTATACACTTTGTGCTCTTGGTCGTTGATTATAAATCTTTCAGATCGATTCATATATGTTTCTTCGTTTAATTTACCATTTAAGAATGCAGTCTTGACATCTATTTGATGCATATCTAAGTTGTGCAATACCGTAATCATAATTAACATCTGAATGACGTTATTCTTGTTAATACGAATAAATATAGAAGTAGTCAAGTCCTTTTTGTTGATAACCTTGGCCACTAACCTAGCATTGTATTTATTAATAGATCCATCGGGTCTTAATTTTTGTTTGAAAATCTACTTACTCCCGATTGGTTTATTGCCTGAGGCAAGTTTACCAATTTTCAAGTATGATTTCTTATGATGGATTTTATTTCGTTGTTTAAAGCTTCTTTTCACATTTGTACTTCTGAGGTAGACATAACCTCTTTAAATATTTGAGGCTCGCTTTCAAGCTCATATGCTACGAAGTCTGGACCTAAGAATTTGATATTCTTAATCCCTGACTTTTTCTTGGTTCATCTTCCGCATTTACTGTTGGCTCATTGGGTCCTTTGTCCCTGAACGTTATTTCATGTGTTCTTTCTCAGAAGTCTTGTCTTCTTTCTGTTTGCACGAAAGATGTTTTCAAAGAACACAGTATCTTTGGATTCGATAATCATGTTTACGTGAATATCAAGTATTTTTGATTTGTGTACCAGAAATCTATAGGCATTACTATTCAAGCATAGCCTATGAAAACACAATACATTGTCTTTACTCCCAAGTTAGTCTTTTGGGGTAGTGGTGCTAGTACCTTTGCAAGGTACCCCCTACATTTGAGATAATGGTAGGAGGGTGCCCTACAATGTCAGAGCTCAAAAGGTATAAGACCAAGTTTCTTGTGGAATAGTCTGTTTAGGATATAATTTTTGATTAACAGAGCTTCCCCCCATAAGTTCTGAGGCACTTCAGACCTTACGAGCATGAAATTAACCATCTCCTTCAAAGTTTTGCTCTTTGTTCAGCAATCACATTCTGCTGAGAAGTTTATGCATAATCTCTGAATTCATTAGATTTATATTCTCTGCCTCGATCGGATTTTAGAATCTTTATATTTTTATTGAGTTGATTCTCGACCTCGGCTTTATATGTTATTAACATACTCACTACCTCATCCTTACTGTTTAGAACATACATATAACAATATCTTGTACAATCGTCAGTAAAAGTACTAAAATACTTTTTTAGCCTCTTGTTAGCGTAAACTTCAAGTCACATAAATATGTATTAACCCTAAAGGTTTTGTATTTCGATCAATTAAGTGAAATGAGTTTTTCATAAACTTGATTTCAACAGATTTCTCACACTTGTGAATTTCTTCCAAATTGAGTTTAGGAATATATTTCTAAATTAGACAAGCTCTGTAAAGACTAGTAATTTACATGTCCTACTCTAGCATGCCATAAAATAAGAGATTGAAGCAAATAAATAGAAGATTTTTCTTTATTTATGAGCTTTAGGTACAAGTACACAGACTTTTTGTCCACAACAGCAACATTTGTCTTAAAAAGGCCACCAACAAGATAACCCTTACCCACACATACTCCACTTTTAGTAAGTACAAATTTATCAGATTCAAAAATCATTCTAAAATCTTTTGTATTAAGGATTAAACCAGAGATCAGGTTCTTGTGGATATCTGGAACATGCAGCACATCATTCAGTGTGAGTACCTTCCCAGGTGTCCACTTTAGTATGATCTTTCTTTTCCTTCAACTTTGGAGATGGCCGAGTTACCCATGAACAGTTACTCATCATGCACTTTTTATATTCAGCAAATAATATTCTCTCGGAGCAGATGTGCCAGGTAGAACCTGTGTATACTCACCAATCCTTATTGTTGGTTGTTAGATTCACCTCTGATATCACAGCTGATAGGCTTGGTGATGCATGGTCGGTCAGTTTTGCTTATGGCTGGTCCTTCATTTTCTTTTTGGAACGAATGCGATATTCATTCGTCTTGTGTCCCTTCTTGTTGCAGATGTAGCAAGTTTCTTTAAAGCGTTTGTACTTACCTTCTTGATCCTTTCCTTTGTACTCTGGGGGAGTCTTCTTCCGCTTCAAACCTTTAGAAGTAGATGCTTTCCCCTTTGAGTCTTCGATCATATTTGCCTTGGCTTCATAGGAGTTTTGTTACTTCTCTTCTCGGATTTTCGGTTGTCCTCTCCAATCCTAAGCCTCACAATGAGATCTTCCAACTTCAGCTCCTTGCGCTTGTACTTTAGGTAATTCTTGAAATCTTTCAAGGTCGGTGGGAGTTTCTCCACAATAGTAGCAATCTAAAAAGTTTCAGGTAGAATCATACATTCAGCCTCTATCTAGTACAAGATAAATTAGAACTCTTGCACTTGACTGGTCATAGTCTTGCTATCCACTATCTTGTATTCCAGAAATCGTCTAACGACGAACTTTTAGTACCGCCATCCTCGGTCTTGTACTTTTATCGAGGCTTGCCCACAACTTCTTTATCGTTGGGATATGACTGTAGAGAGAATCATCCAATCCATTTAAAATGTAATTTCGACAAATGAAGTCACCTTGTGTCTATGCATTGACTCTAAGGACGGAGTCCCGATCAGTTTGGGATTCTGGTGGATCTTCTTGTAGGAATTTTGCCAGATATAGAATGGTCAGGTAGATTAGCATCTTTTATTTCCACCTCTTGAATTCTATGCCATCAAATATTCCTGGCTTCTCCAGCTTTGGGTTAGGAAGTAGAGCAGACACTGTCTGAATCTACATGTTCGGTACCTTGCTGGAACTATCTTGACTAGTTTCAGACATCTTCTGTATTTAGGCAGAGTAGAAGTTAGTAAGTTCAATATATTAATTATCTTCAGAATGTCAGAACTGACAACTAATCAAGGTCACCGATCTAATTAGTGAAGTCGGTAAATACAGGTGGGATGTTTTCTGTTCAATAGAACGTTCCTTAATTATATAACCATATTTCAATTTTCTTTCTTAGTTAAACACCAATTTGACTGAAATTGGTCAATCTCAATATATAATCAAATATATTCACAGTAATATTCATAAAATAAATATTCCAACATAATTTTTGTAAAAGAAAGTTAATTCAATTATATAGTATATGGAGTGAGTTACGCATATAGCAAATCTCCTTAAGATAATTACGCCCCCTGCTATGGTGCTAACGAGTTACTAGACACTTATCTTCCAAGATACAACACTCCTTCACGGTATTTGGATAACACTACCAAATCATCGTATAGTCAAAACCTTATTTAATCAGTACCTTCACTAATTGGAATTTCAAAGCTTGGACCAAGACAAATTTTAGACAAAATATTTGCCTTAATATGGAGGAATATTCACTGCAAGAGAAGGGATGAAGAGAGAAGAATTTGTCATAAGAAGACGAAGATTAAGACAAAAAATTTCAACTTCTTCGGAGCGTTATTTATAGCGCAAATGGGAAAAACATGTTGGAGGGAGCAGTTGTGACAGTTCGATTCTGTGAACCATCACAATTGTTCTGTCTGAACAGTTGTTAATGATTCTGTGAACTGTTCCAACCATGTACCCGGGTCGGGCACTAGTAATTGCTCACACTCGTGTTCCGTATCCAATAACCCGTGTCCGCACCCGATTCAAAAAGAATCAAGTGCGACTTGGTCAAAACAAACCCGAGCTCTGGCACCGGGGCGGGCGGGCAACGGCGGCGCGCGTTTAGGCATGGTTTCCCCCCAAATGCATGTGAAAACTCTAAGTACCCAAAGGGCACACTCTTTGTTCCCATATTTTTATATTTAAACACCTTAACATTTCACACCATATCCAATGTGGGACTAAAGTAATTTAGCTTTTTTAGTCCCTTTTAGCTATTTAATAAGGCTAACTTTCGACTTGAATATCTTATCCATTCAGAAAAGAAATTGAACATGTAAATATACCATGTTCATCCCAATGGAAGGAGATCACACTCCAACCATTATCTTTATAATACTATAAATGGATCACGCCTCAATTCAGCTCAAAGATTCACTTAAAATTCTTCAGTTCTCAACAATTTTTTTTAAAGAAGTGTGTGGGAAGAATATTTTTCTTTTTCTCTTGAATATTTAGATATAAAAGTTGCTGTGGTAAAAAAAAAATGCAAAAAGATAGCTAATGGGATACTTGCATTTCTAGATTTAAGGACTTTATTCTAACCAAAGCCAAAGACATGAAGTGAGGCTTTGCTCACATATATGCATTTCTTGGTGTATGATCCAAAGCATTATTATTTTGTCAAACGGAAAATATCGGAATCATTATCAACAGTTGTTTAGGTGCAGTTGTCGTACGTATAAAGTTAAGCATAGGGATATTGATGTTAGTTATATCATGATTCAATTACAATCATTTATTCATAAGTGGCTAAAATTTCAGTAAGTACCATAAAGATGATAATTTCTGTGGCGCTCGGCTCCTGAGGATACAAGGACGCCACTGCGACACATATCGCAGGGCGATGGTACCATTACATATGTATGCTAAGTATCAATACAACACAATACATGGATCAGAGTGCGAAAATACGTGGTGTTATACATTCCAACACAAAATATTACAAGTACTCAGTCATCACAAATTGTGACATAATATTACATAAATATAACATCATCAGATAGTATAAAAGTAGACTATACATGGTACAAAAGATAAGGACTCACGAGTTGGAAAAGGGAGTCTCGTGAGCGGGAAAGACGGGATGAAGTTATGGCTGATCCGCCTGCTCCTCGAAGAAAGTCAGGTCCTCAGCTGATGGGTCTATCTCAGTCCAAGCTGCTAAATCTGGACATGCAAATCCAGGGTTGTTAGTGGGCAACCCAGCGAGTGCAAGAAGAACCCAAATGGTAAGTATAAATAAAAATGAGTACATCAGGTCAAGTATAATGTACCCAAATCAATAAGCATGGAATAACCACAATAAATAGTAAAATATGGAAATGACATTAGAATTTATGTGGCATGAAATAAAAGCAAGTGTAGCAGGTCAAACGTCATGTAAACAAATTAGCAAGTATGGAGTAACTACAATACATAGCAAGTATGGAAATGACAATGAAATTCATGTAGCATGAAGCCAATTATCAAGTTATTATTAAGACTTGTTCAATTTGTATGTTTCGGTATATGGCCCGTACCATATACTTCTGCATATAAGTCAAGCGAGGTTGGTTATTGAAAATTGATGGAGAACGACGAACCATGTTTAGAATGAGCCCTGTGCATACCCGGGACAACAGTTCAGGAGTATCCGATACTAAGCCGGAACGTACCGCTAGGTACTGAAACTTACTATATGCCTGAAGGTCTTAATATACGCTCGAACAGGAATAGAGTGTCACCGTTCCCCACAGGGATATACTCAGGGGATTATAGCATACCCGGCACGTAGGTAGAGGGTAGGGGTGCCAGTACACCCCTCGGTAGCGCCTGGTAGCCTCCAGGTCGAATCCAATAGGAATTAGTTGTACAACATATGTATGGCCACCATAAACAAATGAGCTATATCGATACCCATCAATTCTCCCGTCTTGGTGTAAGTTGCTTAAATATAACAGAGTGTCAAATAATAAAGTCCACAGGGTGTTCACAAAAGTCCAATATCCATAGTTATCCTATTGCGGGGGTCAACAGGAGTATGATATCAGGAGTAATGTCAGGAGCCTCCCTATTTCAGGGGTTCAAGAATACAGGAGTTCAGGAGTACCAATTGTCTAGTAATAATATAATAATCATGCCAAGTCCCCGTAAAAGCGATAATCATGAATATGCCATATAATATAGTTATCTGGGGTGGTAGTGTCTGGTCAAGGGTCACGATGTCAGGTCAATGTACTTGCACCACATAAAGCATGTCATATACCGGGTGTCAAGATCAGGTGTCAAGTATAACATATCAAGTGCCGGTGTAAATACCGAGTGCCGTGGATCAGGTATCAAGTATTACATATCAAGTACCGATGTAAATACCGAGTGCCGGTGTCATAAATCCTATATGAAGTATAACATGTCAAGTGTAAGTGTCGGTGTCAGATGTCACGCGTCAAGTATAACATGTCAAGTGTCGGGTAAATACCGAGTGCAATATCATATATTAACTCTTATAGCAAGGGGTCAGGTACTAAAAATTACAGTAATAAGTGTTAGGCATGTTAAAATATCCACGTGTCAATATCATGCTATAAATACAAGAGTAGTAATTATTAAGCCTAATACAAAGTACTCGCCTAAAACCGGAATGAAATACCGGGTTAAAATCTGAGAAATCTGCGAACCCGTGCGAGCAAGCCACTAGCCCATATGTATATATTAAAATATATAAATATAAATATAAATATATATATATAAAAATATTAGAGATGGAATGAGAGAGGAGAGAGAAAGTTATAGGAAGGAGAGACAGAGAAAGAAAAAATAGGTATCTTTTTTAGAGAAGGAACAGGAATTAAAAGGGGAGGGGTATAAATTGTAATTATGGAGTAATTGGGAATGAGGGGATAGGTACTTTAGGGATGTGAGAACACTGGGTTTATTTATGGAAAAGAAAGAGAAAAGAAAAGAAAGAAAGAAATAAAGAAGGAAAGAGGAAAGAAAGAAAGAAGGAAGGAAATGGAAGGAAGTGGGGGGGTGGCCGGCCGGGAAGTGGGGGCGCCGGCCAGCCGGCCGCCGACCGGCGGCCACTTGTCGGCAGCCCTGGGGCGGCGCCGCCGCCGCCGGGGTGGTGGGGGCGGCGTCTGGCCCGGGGAGGAGTGGGAGGTGGGGGTGTTTGAAGTTAGTTGTGGTTTGTTTGTTCGGTGGTGGTTATTGATGGTGGTTGTGGTGGTTGTGGTGATTGTTGGAGATGGTGAGGAGTTAGAGGAGGAGGAGGAGGTCATGATGGGGTGGTGGGAGTGGTGGATTTGATGGAGATGGTGGTGAATTTTGGAGGAGGAAGGGAGGTGGTGGTGATGGGTTTGGATGAAAATGGAAGCGATGGGTGGTTAGTGGAGGTTGAAGAAGGTGGAGGAGTGGAGAGGGGGTGTGGGGGAGTGGATGGCCGGCGACTATGGGGGGGTGGTGGTGATGGTGGAGGTGGCGGTGGAGTTGAAGAGAGTGTGTTTGATTTTGTTTAGTTGAAGGATTTAAAATGAAATTGGAATGAAAAGGTAAAGGAGGATGAAGGGTTTAATAGAGAAGTGATGATGGAATGGGATGAGGGGAGAGGGGCTGCAAGCGGCTGCTGCAAGCGGCGGGGAGCAGAGCATGGGGAAAGTAAGGGGAAGAAAAGAAAAGAAAGAAAAAGAATTATGACCTAATTAAAACTTTTACACTAAACACCACGTATAACCAAAGAGTGTTGCAGAATTTCCGGTGAAGGGCTCTGGACAAACTCCTCTAGATTCCCTTGAATGGGTTGAGGTGCCGCGTTGGCTCTCTTGGTTAAATACAAGTGTTAGCAAACAACCCAAGCATGTATATATCAATATGAGCACAAGGAATATATCATGCATATAAAGGTAAAGACAATATAATTAATGCAAGATATAAACAAGGAGATAGAGAGAGAGAGAGAGAGAGAGAGAGAGAAATGGCAATCGCAAACACAAAAGGTTTGTTTGAGGTTCGAGCACACTGCTCTACATCCCCGCCTTCGACACACGAAGGATTTCCACTATGCAAGATCCCAATGGATCTCTCCTCGGTGCCGCAACACCTACAAGCCCTCGGACTCCCTAGTCCCGTACACACCGCAAGCTCACTAGCTCGCCGAGGCCGCACCTCGAAACAACCGAGTCCGCACCCGAACTCAAAACAACGCAGACACACACGTCCGCCTCCTCAAAGTAACAAAGAAGTCTGGTGATCACAACACTTTGATCACCTAAAAACAATCTCACTACAACACACCTATAGGATGAATAATCAATGGATAGCTCAAGTGTGGTGTGAGAAAAACAAGGATGAAAGCTATGGTGAAAAACTCAAGAATTCTCTTTTTAACACACTCTAAATAAAACTCCCTTTGGATTGGAAGTATTAGCTCTCTATTTTGTGGAGAAAAACTCTTCTGAAAGAATAGGAAAAACTGGCTCTAAAGGTCTCCAAAATCTTGGCTCAAAACAATGACCAAACCCCCAAATTTATAGGCCAGAAAAATATAGCCGTTGGGGTCTGTCAGAGCTGCCGGTCGACCCGTGCGGTCGACCGCCAATGGTCAGAAATCAGACCGTTGGAGCCACGGTCGACCGCCTGGGTCGACCGACCCACTGGAGCTGAGAGTCGAACTCTCTGTCGGTCGACCCGTACGATCGGCCGAACTTTCCAGAGAGCTCTGCTCTCTGGAGCGGTCGACCGGCACGGTCGGCCGTCCTCCAGTACACAAAGGCGTGCACGTTTGTGCACGTCGGTCGACCGGTCCGGTCGGCCGACTTCAGGATTAGTCGACTATATAGGGAGCAAGTCGACTTATCTGAAGCCTGAAACAGTTTTCTGGGATTAAAAAGTTTGTCTTTTTGGCTTAAATAAAATCCCATAAAATACTTAAAAATCTACAAAAATAGTTTAACCAATATACTTTGATATACAAACATGCTTGCACAAAATCAAGGCATGTTATAAATGTAACGCCCCGATCCTGCGGGTACGGAGACGTTACTGCAACGTATATACGCAGGTCAGAAATACTCTCACGCATATACGCTAAGCATCAGTACAGGCAAGAATCAGAGTACGGAAGCAAGTGGCGCATTATGCATTCCAACACATGAGTACAATTACAAAGTTATCACCAGAGGTGATCCGATATTACAATAATATTACATCACCAGAATGGCGCAATTGCGAGAATACAAGGGATGTACAAGAGTGAACAGTACACAGGCGCTCACGAGTTTACAAAAGGAAAACTCGAGAGGCACACAGGGGGGCCTGGAAGGATAGAGCTTCAGACGGTCTGCTGGGGATCCATGCTTCAGCTGCGCCACTCTGATCAGCAACTAGGGAAAACCACACGCTCCAAGCTCCATGACCTGGACATGAGGATCCAGAGGAGTCAGATGAAACTCCCCAGGCGAGTGGTGATACAAAAGCCAGATGGCGTGCTGAGATAAGTACAAGTGTATTGATAAAACTGAATTATAAACATGCATTGAAAATCGTGTCGTGAGCAGAAGCATGCAGGAGAAAATAAATATCAAACAGGAAGTACTCAGGGTATGATAAGATAAGAACAGGAGACTGGTGGAATAGAACACGAGTGGTAAAGCAAGATGCAAGCAGGCATAATATAGTAATCATAAAACCGGAAATCCGAAGTAAAGTCCGTTACAGGGTGGTATCAGAGCCTAGGCTCTCGCATCCTCAGTACGTCCAGATGGCAAATTAATGGTAAAGAAATTTGCAACTGAAATGCATGAGTCCTGGTTATACACTCCAACTACAAGTACAGAGTTATCTATTTTCTTAATCATCCTTCCTTTGATTCCTAATCCCTTCCATCTTTCCCCTGTTTTGGTTTTTTCGAAGCCTTTATACCAACTTAAGATATGAATAGACTAGAGAGGTAGCGGCTGGTTCTGAGCGAAGCTATGATGTGATCTCTTCAGCCAACTCTATGAAGTTCGGGTATTCTCAGGATTGATCCACGATCGGGTTATCTTTCAGAAGTCAGTAGTCGGAATTCTCTACAAATATTCTACATTCTCGGCTATATCTTTCAGAGTGATCGATGCCTGGTTTTCGGAATTCTTAATTATCGGTCTTCTTTATTTATGGTCAGTATTATCTGGCATCGTTTAAAGATTTATGCAGCAGGAAGTGCAGAAGATGTCTATATTCAGATTATTGTTCAGTCGACTTGGGAAGCCCTACCTGCAGTGATTCATATCTTGATTGGTATAATTCTGCCCTTGTCCCCTTTGTGTTCATTTTACCCCTTATCGAAATTGCGAGGACGCAATTTTTTGTAAGGTGGATGGAATGTGACACATCGCTCCCCGAATACGTACTTAGCTGCGTATCCGTATTTTCGATCGTATTTTTCGATTTACTTTCAGTATTTGTTTTGTATTATGAATTATTTATATGATCGTTTTGCCTTGGATCTGGATTCGTGAACTCGGAGTCAGCCTTAATCTGAACCGGGAACCCGATCCTAGTGAATTGCTCGATTTGATCTTTTCGCTATTCCGATTTGATCGATTTCAGTTTTAAACATCATTTTTCAATATTTTAGATTTTCTATGATTTTCTGGAATTTTTCAGATTTTATCAAAATCCGGCCGACCCGGTGTAGACCGGTATTGACGGTTGACTTTATGATTTTTATTTTGAAAATGAGATTGAATTTCTGAAAATCGATTTCACCAAAAATCTTTTTATAATATTTATTATTTTGAGAATTTTTGGGGAACTTTCCAAGCTATGTTATTTTTGACCTTTCCGGAGTTTTCGGTATTTTCCCAGATACCGAGAATTTATCCAAATATCCCACTTTTCTCTTTTTTCCATTTTCTTCCTCCTTCCTCAAACGCGAGTTTCACCTACCTTGGATTCTGCATTTAATTCAGAGATCCTCTCCATGCTGCATTTAATGCACTGCTAATCAATTCCAATCAAGTCATTATGACTTTTGTCCTTTTGTTAAAACGCAGCCTTTTGCATTCCTCCTGGACGCGGCTTTCATCCCCGCGTCCAGTTCTTTTGGCCTGGACGCAACCATTGCCTTGTTGAGACGCAACTTAATTGGTGCGTTCTCTTTTGCTTTGATAAGCAATGGCAACATTATTATAATGTTTTCCCACCCTTTATAAATACCCCCACTCCTCTCTCTTTCATTTCTCTTCTTCTTTTTGCAGCCAATAGAGAGGCCAACAGCAGCCCACTCCCTTGGCCGGCCACCACTCCTCCATTTTCACCACCATCTCCTCCACCACTCCTTCACCAAATCCTCCACCATTCTCCCCTCCATCTCCTCCTCCATTTCCAATGACAACACCACCTCCATATCATCTTCTTCTTCCTCTTTTCCACCATAAAACACCAAGAAACACCAAACAACCCATTCTCACCACCACCTTCTCCGCCATTTCCACCACCACCTACACCTCCTTGGACACCACGAACCACACCAATATCAACTCCTCGGCGAGCTCTTTCATTCTAGCCAACTCGTCGCTCTCCGCAACATCGTTTGCAAAATCCCATTTTTTCAAAGTGAACTATACTTGCACCATCAACCTCCTTCCCTTGTGAAGGCCGGCCACTCCTTTCGGATTGGGGCCGCGCTCTTCTCCGTTGGCAAGACTCTAAGGCCGGCCACTCCTTTCGGATTGGGGCCGTGCTCTTCTTCGTCGACAAAGAAGAGCACGGCCCCAATCCGAAAGGAGTGGCCGGCCTTAGAGTCTTGCCAACGGAGAAGAGCGCGGCCCCAATCCGAAAGGAGTGGCCGGCCTTCACAAGGGAAGGAGGTGATGGTGCAAGTATAGTTCACTTTGAAAAAATGGGATTTTGCAAACGATGTTGCGGAGAGCGACGAGTTGGCTAGAATGAAAGAGCTCGCCGAGGAGTTGATATTGGTGTGGTTCGTGGTGTCCAAGGAGGTGTAGGTGGTGGTGGAAATGGCGGAGAAGGTGGTGGTGAGAATGGGTTGTTTGGTGTTTCTTGGTGTTTTATGGTGGAAAAGAGGAAAAAGAAGATGATATGGAGGTGGTGTTGTCGTTGGAAATGGAGGAGGAGATAGAGGGGAGAATGGTGGAGGATTTGGTGAAGGAGTGGTGGAGGAGATGGTGGTGGAAATGGAGGAGTGGTGGCCGGCCAAGGGAGTGGGCTGCTGTTGGCCTCTCTGTTGGCTGCAAAAAGAAGAAGAGAAATGAAAGAGAGAGAAGGAGTGGGGGTATTTATAAAGGGTGGGAAAACATATAATAATGTTGCCATTGCTTATCAAAGCAAAAGAGAACGCACCAATTAAGTTGCGTCTCAACAAGGCAATGGTTGCGTCCAGGCCAAAAGAACTGGACGCGGGGATGAAATCCGCGTCCAGGAGGAAATGCAAAAGGCTGCGTTTAACAAAAGGACAAAAGTCATAATGACTTGATTGGAATTGATTAGCAGTGCATTAAATGCAGCATGGAGAGGATCTCTGCATTAAATGCAGAATCTAAGGTAGGTGAAACTCGCGTTTGAGGAAGGAGGGAGAAAATGGGAAAAAGAGAAAAGTGGGATATTTGGATAAATTCTCGGTATCTGGGAAAATACCGAAAACTCCGGAAAGGTCCAAAAATAACATAGCTTGGAAAGTTCCCCAAAAATTCTCAAAAATAATAAATATTATAAAAAGATTTTGGTGAAATCAATTTTCAGAAATTCAATTTCATTTTCAAAATAAAAATCATAAAGTCAACCGTCAATACCGGTCTACACCGGGTCGGCCGGATTTTGATAAAATCTGAAAATTTCCAGAAAATCATAGAAAATCTAAAATATTGGAAAATGATGTTTAAACTGAAATCGGTCAAATCGGAATAGCGAAAAGATCAAATCGAGCAATTCACTAGGATCGGGTTCCCGGTTCAGATTAAGGCTGACTCCGAGTTCACGAATCCAGATCCAAGGCAAAACGATCATATAAATAATTCATAATACAAAACAAATACTGGAAGTAAATCAAAAAATACGATCAAAAAATACGGATACGCAGCTAAGTACGTATTCGGGGAGCGGGGTGTCACAATAAAACATTGGACTATTTTTGTAACTTGAAAATATTTGGCTCATGATGAAAACTGTATTTCCAAAACAATATTTTTCCAAAACATGTTTTTTCAAATCTTCATCAAATACAAAAACAAGATATACTTTTAAAGTATAGTGTGTATGGATATGATCCACTACACAATCATAATGAAATATCTATGTTTTTGTCATAAAGCTCTAAACTTGGTTTTGGTTTAAAGATATGTATATGAGAAATACCAAAAATCACTTGAAATACTATTTTTGTTTTTGGTTAAAATTCTTTTCTAAAACAAACTAAATCAAGAGTGTGTGTGCATGGTATACTTGAGCAATCCACCAACTATCTATCCTTTACATTTTATCTAAAACAAAAACAAAATCTTATACCTAGACACAAGTCTTCATCTTCTTGAAGTCTTCACTTGAAGGCTTCTCATCTTCTTGACTTGGTCCAAGCTTGATCCAAAAGCTCCTTGGATCACACCATGCTAGCTCCAAATCTTGACATTTTATCCTTTGTTGAGCTATGCACCTACTAAGATCTTGATAATGAATCTGTCACTAATTAAACACAAGATCATTAGTAAACATAACTTCATGAGTTGATCATCATCAAAACTAGGGTGATAGGCCTTTGGGCCAACAATCTCCCCTTTTTGATGATGACAAAAACTCATGAGGTTATATATGCATGGATTAAAGTAAAGCTTCAAAGAAGCTCCCCCTTAACTCATGTATGCAAAATAAATAATAGATATGGCAATGAGGCACATGAATATGTATGCAAGTATGGAGATAAAACATGCAACAAGTATAAATCAAAATCTTTTTCTCCTATTTGCAATACAAAATTATATGCATAAATAACAAGGAAGACAAATACTTCTCCCCCTTAAGCAATGAAAACATGCATATAAACTCAAATACTTCTCCCCCTTTTGTCACTCATCAACAAAGGGTTCAAAGTAAAATCAAATCAAACAAATTTTTCTCCCCCTTTTTGTCAAAAACAAAGAGATCAAGAAGGGGTAATACAAATCAATCAATAAAGATTTATATGCGATTATATTCATGAAGAGGAAGACGCTAAGTTAGCTTCCCTACACATATACATTACATGAAAGAGGGATGACAAGCCCTAATTCACATAACGCATATTATGTAATGCATAAGAGGAGATGTGAAGCTCCCCCTACACACGTATATCATATAAAGAAGAGTTGTTAAGCTCCTCAATTTATAATATACTCAACATGAATCTATATGTAAAAGAGATGTTAAGCTCTCCTTGCATATAGAAAATACATACCAAAACATTTTTTTTTAATTTTTCTTAAACAAAATTTTAAAGGTATCAGAGCTCTTGTAAAACAATCAAATTTTTAAGATACCAAATCGAAAATAATCATTATTGTAAAACATATTGATATCAATTGAAATTTAACAAATATGAAGTTGAAGCATTTTGATATCAATGGTAAACATAATGATCAAAATTTTTATTTTTCATCATAAACTTTGTGCTTTTAAAAATGTGAGCCAATTGAACGTTAAGCACATGAAACTCATATATATGTATGAAATGAGTATACCAATTGACATTGATACATACATATATAAGAAAACAAAGTATGAGTATATACAAAAATTATCAATTTAGATACCAATTGAAAGAGTCCAATGATACCAATTGACATAACAATAAGATCAAGTGTATATCTCATGACCTACCACCCTTCATATGCTCAAGATAGAAGATTTTCAATGAAGCATACAAGCATAATCGCCCATCCATCCTCCCATAGATGGTAGGGGTTTTCAAAAATAGATTTGAAAAATAAGCTTGTTTGAAAAACTCTACCAAATGAAGAACAATTAACTAGTTAAAATAATTTTTGAAAAACTAGTTAAAGATCCTTCAAAAACATGAAATCAAAGCATATGTATTTCATGAATCATACTAAATACATAAAAGTTCAAGCACTCATAGTCCATAAGGCTCAAATTATCTTGAAAAGTAAAAGATGAGTGTTCAGAGGTTATGTAAATAGCATTTTCATGAAAATAGACATTGAAGCTCAAATCATGAATAACATTTTATAAAACATGAAAATTTATTTTTCTTAAAAAACATTAGTCTTCATGGTATATGTATGATTTATCCAATTCTAACAATACACATACATATCCCAAACATAAAAGAGTCTATCAAATGTATTTGCATGAAAGCAAGAGACTCACGGGTATACATGTATATTTATTAGATTTGAATTAAAAATACATATACATGAAGTAAAGCATAAAAAATTGGCAAAGTATGTATAAATGAGAATCATCAAAACTAGTCTATACATGTGCATATAGTGGGTACAAATGAGCATGAAGTGCAAACATATATAAATCACGTGTAACTCACCATTTGTACATGTATAAAACAAGTTTTGATAAAAACTACATCTAAGCATGTTTTTACCACAAGAAGCACATAAAGACATAAAACATGAACATGCTATGAATATGATAAATGAACTAGCATGTACATAAAAAGTAGGAGTTTAGAGATCGTTACCAACTCCAAAGCTCCAAACATGGTGGTTGACCCACTAACTCCTTGATAGCGATGCATCTATATATATGTGTCCATCAAGTCTAAGTGCATCCACCATCAAGGCACCAATCCTCTCACGTCTTGTGAGAGCCCTCACCTACATCAAAAGCAAAAGGTGGGGTTTTAGTACCCATATTTTCTTGGGTCCACGAGGGTTAGCATTGTGTTGAGGAACCCAAACATTTTTATTAGCAAAATTTAAAACATGCAACTTATCAAAACAAAATTTTGCTAAATGGCCTTTGCGGCCACAATGTGTACATTTGTACACCTTAGAATGCTTATGAGTGTGATTGTGATCGTGGCGTGCAACATAAGCAAATGCATGATGATGATGTGCATGAATGTGTGGAGTTTGTTTCTTTGAAAACATAGACTCCAACCTAGAATGATCAAATGCACATTTGCTCAAATTTGAGCTCAAATTATTAATTTATTTTTCAAAAGATTAATCTCACTATCATCAATGGTAGCATGTAAAGAGTAGTGAGAAATAAAATCATTTTTCTTCTTTTTAGAAACTTTTTCTTTTTCTTTTTCTTTTTCTTTTTCAAAAATTTTCTTCTTCAAAGAGTTGTTTTCTTTTAAAACAATTCCTTTTGAGTTTCCACCAAAAAAATTTTATCTTTCAAAATAGTGTTTCCTTCACATAAATCATTCAATTTAGACATCAAGGAAACATTTTCATTTTTCAAAACCTCATTTTCTTTTTCTAAGCATGCAATGTTACTTCTAAGTGTATCATGTTCTACATGCATGCAATCCAACTTTTTTTTCAAATTTTTATTTTCTTTCTTAATCATGTCATACTTTTCAAGCAATAATTGACAAAATGTAGAAAGCTCTTCATATGACATGTTATTATCATCGGATTCGGAGTTTACCTCAAGGGGGTTATCCCCTTGGACCATGTAGCACACGTTGGAGATGTCGCTTCCAACGTCCGAATCGCTCCCCGCATAGTATTGATCATTTTCGCCAAGGGAGAGGAGGGTGTTCCAAACTACAAAAGCCAAATCAAAGTTAGAAACCCTAGATAAATAATCATCATTTAGGGTTGACTTTAAAGCATTAAGGGCTTTTGTATTAGCCTCAATATTCTTACCATTTAAACAATATGCATTATTAGTAGTGGCAAGATAAACATGATAACCTAAGGCTTTGAGGTACAAGGACATCTTCACCTTCCATATATGGATGTTAACAATGTCAAACATGGGTGGTGACATGAAGTCCATGGTGTGGTACAAAAATATTGCGATTAGCCTAAAAATGAGGATCTTTAACTCTAGATTTTAGACCCAAATCAGAGTACCAAGCTCTGATACCAATTGAAGGTTCACCTAGAGGGGGGGTTAATAGGTGAAGGCTAATCTAATGGTCACTTAATGCCAAATGATGCAAATAATGCGGAAGCTAAAAATAATTATGACCTAATTAAAACTTTTACACTAAACACCACGTATAACCAAAGAGTGTTGCCGAATTCCCCGTGAAGGGCTCTGGACAAACTCCTCTAGATTCCCCTTGAATGGGTTGAGGTGCCGCGTTGGCTCTCTTGGTTAAATACAAGTGTTAGCAAACAACCCAAGCAAGTATATATCAATATGAGCACAAGGAATATATCATGCATATAAAGGTAAAGACAAGATAATTAATGCAAGATATAAACAAGGAGATAGAGAGAGAGAGAGAAATGGCAATCGCAAACACAAAAGGTTTATTTTGAGGTTCGAGCACACTTGCTCTACATCCCCGCCTTCGACACACGAAGGATTTCCACTATGCAAGATCCCAATGGATCTCTCCTCGGTGCCGCAACACCTACAAGCCCTCGGACTCCCTAGTCCCGTACACACCGCAAGCTCACTAGCTCGCCGAGGCCGCACCTCGAAACAACCGAGTCCGCACCCGAACTCAAAACAACGCGGACACACACGTCCGCCTCCTCAAAGTAACAAAGAAGTCTTTGGTGATCACAACACTTTGATCACCTAAAAACAATCTCACTACAACACACCTATAGGATGAATAATCAATGGATAGCTCAAGTGTGGTGTGAGAAAAACAAGGATGAAAGCTATGGTGAAAAACTCAAGAATTCTCTTTTTAACACACTCTAAATAAAACTCCCTTTGGATTGGAAGTATTAGCTCTCTATTTTGTGGAGAAAAACTCTTCTGAAAGAATAGGAAAAACTGGCTCTAAAGGTCTCCAAAATCTTGGCTCATAACAATGACCAAACCCCCAAATTTATAGGCCAAAAAAATATAGCCGTTGGGGTCTGTCAGAGCTGCCGGTCGACCCGTGCAGTCGACCGCCAACGGTCAAAAATCAGACCGTTGGAGCCACGGTCGACCGCCTGGGTCGACCGACCCACTGGAGCTGAGAGTTGAACTCTCTATCGGTCGACCCGTACTGTCGGCCGAACTTTCCAGAGAGCTCTGCTCTCTGGAGCGGTCGACGGCACGGTCGGCCATCCTCCAGTACACAAAGGCGTGCACGTTTGTGCACGTCGGTCGACCGGTCCAGTCGGCCGACTTCAGGATTAGTCGACTATATAGGGAGCAAGTCGACTTATCTGAAGCCTGAAACAGTTTTCTGGGATTAAAAAGTTTGTCTTTTTGGCTTAAATAAAATCCCATAAAATACTTAAAAATCTACAAAAATAGTTTAACCAATATACTTTGATATACAAACATGCTTGATCAAGGCATGTTATAAAAGATTGGACTATTTTTGTAACTTGAAAATATTTGGCTCATGATGAAAACTATATTTCCAAAACAATATTTTTCCAAAACATGTTTTTCCAAATCTTCATTAAATACAAAAACAAGATATACTTTTAAAGCATAGTGTGTATGGATATGATCCACTACACAATCATAATGAAATATCTATGTTTTTGTCATAAAGCTCTAAACTTGATTTTGGTTTAAAGATATGTATATGAGAAATACCAAAAATCACTTGAAATACTATTTTGGTTTTTGGTTAAAATTCTTTTCTAAAACAAACTAAATCAAGAGTGTGTGTGCATGGTATACTTGAGCAATCCACCAACTATCTATCCTTTACATTTTATCTAAAACAAAAATAAAATCTTATACCTAGACACAAGTCTTCATCTTCTTGAAGTCTTCACTTGAAGGCTTCTCATCTTCTTGACTTGGTCCAAACTTGATCCAAAAGCTCCTTTGATCACACCGTGCTAGCTCCAAATCTTGACATTTTATCCTTTGTTGATCTATGCACCTACTAAGATCTTGATAATGAATCTGTCACTAATTAAACACAAGATCATTAGTAAACATAACTTCATGAGTTGATCATCATCAAAACTAGGGTGATAGGCCTTTGGGCCAACAATAATATTACATAAGTATTACATCACCAGATAGTACAAAAGTAGACTGTACAGGGTACAAAAGATAAGGACTCACGAGCTGGAAGAGGGAGTCTCCGCGAGCGAGAAGATGGGATAAAGCTACGGCTGATCCACCGCTCATCGAAGAAAACCTGGTCATCAACTGATGGGTCCACCTCAGTCCAAGCTGCTAAATCTGGACATGCAAATTCAGGGTTGTTAGTGGGCAACCCAGCGAGTGCAAGAAGAAGCCAAATAGTAAGTATAAATAAAAGTGAGTGCATCAGGTCAAGTATAATATACCCAAATCAATAAGCATGGAATAATCACAATAAAGAGTGAAATATGGAAATGACATTAGAATTTATGTGGCATGAAATAAAAGCAAGTGTAGCAGGTCAAACATCATGTAATCAAATTAGCAAGTATGGAGTAACTACAATACATAGCAAGTATAAAAATGACAATGAAATTCATGTAGCATGAAGTCAATTATCAAGTTATTATTAAGACTCATTCAATTTGTATGTTTCGATATATGGCCCGTCCTATATACTTTCGCATACAAGTCAAGCGAGATTGGTTACTGAAAATTGATGGGGAACGACGAACCATGTTTAGAATGGGTCTAGTGCGTGTCCGGGACTACGGTCCAGGAGTATTCGGTACTGAGCCGGAACGTACCGCTAGGTACCGGGACTTGCTATATGCCCGAAGGTCTTAGTATACGCCCGAATAGGAATAGAGTGTCACCGTTCCCCACAGGGATATACCCAGGAGATTATAACACACCCGGCAGGCAGACAGGGGGTAGGGGTGCCAGTACACCCCTCGAAAGCGCCTGATGGCCTCTAGGTCGAATCCAACAAGAGTTAGTTGTACAACATATGTATGGCCACCATAAACACAGGAGCTATATCGATACCCATCAATTTTTCCCGTCCCGGTGTAAGCTGTTTAAATATAACAGAGAGTGTCAAATAATAAAGTCCACGGGTGTTCACAAAAGTCCAATATCCATAGTTATCCTATTACGGGGGTCAACAAGAGTATAATATAGGAACAATGTCAGGAGCCTCCCTATTTCAGGGGTTCAAGTATACAAAAGTTCAGGAGTTCAGGAGTAGCAAATGTCTCATAATAATATAATATTCATGCCAAGTCCTCTTAAAAGTGATAATCATGAATATGCCATATAATACAGGTATCAGGGGTGGTAGTGTCCGGTCAAGGGTCACGATGTCAGGTCAATGTACTTGCACCACATAAAGCATGTCATATACCGGGTGTCAGGATCAGGTGTCAAGTATAACATATCAAGTGCCGGTGTAAATACTGAGTGCCATGGATCAGGTATCAAGTATAACATTTCAAGTGCGGTATAAATACCGAGCGCCGGTGTCATAAATCCTATATCAAGTATAACATGTCAAGTGTCGATGTCAGATATCACGTGTCAAGTATAACATGTCAAGTGTCAGGTAAATACCGAGTGCAATATCATATTTAACTCTTATAGCAAGGAGTCAGGTACTAAAAATTACAGTAGCAAGTGTTAGGCATATTAAAATATTCACATATCAATATCATGTTATAAATACAAGAGTAGTAATTATTAAGCCTAATACAAAGCACTCGCCTGAAACCGGAATGAAATACCGGGTTAAAATCTGAGAAATCCGCGAACCCGTGCGAGCAAGCCACTAGCCCATATGTATATATTAAAATATATAAATATAAATATTATATATATTATATATATATATTAGAGAGGGAATGAGAGAGGAAAGAGAAAGGAGAGAGGAGAGAGAAAGGAGAGAGAGTTGTAGGAAGGAGAGAGATAGAGAGAGATAGAGAGAAAACAGGGTATTTTTTAGAAAAGGAATAGGAATTAAAAGGGGAGGTATATTGATTGTAATTATGGGGAAGTAATTTGGGAATGAGGGGAGGGGTATTTTAGGGATGTGAGAAAAGTGGGTTTATTTATGGAAAAGAAAGAGAAAAGAAAAGAAAGAAAGAAATAAAGAAGGAAAGAAGAAAGAAAGAAAGGAAGAAGGAAATGGAGGGAAGTGGAGGGGGG